>CAIGRM010043445.1:0-16303 GCA_903798335.1 Fraxinus albicans
CTTGGCATGTACAAAATTGGAGCATATATGCAATAATATTCCATGGTCCAGGCATGGAATTTGAATCAATCCCCTTAGACGGAATTGTCATATTTAGAGGGTGTTTGGTGGGGATTAAAATTAAATTTTTAATAGATTGTGATAGAAATTTTTGAAATGTGTGGTTAAAAAGCTGTGGGACCTATGAAAAATTTGGTTAATATTGATTGTTTGACTTTGACTCATTAAATTAAAATCTGATTTTAATTTGTATCAAACAAACTCTTAATTTATTTTGAACTTTAGGAGCCTAAGAGTTAATAATTCAGAACTTTAAGGATTAAAAATTAATTATCCAAAACCTTAGGGGTCAATAATTAATTATTCCAAGCTTTATAGGCCAATTTAAGAAAATTATAAATTTTTAGCAGTTTAATTATAAAATTCAGAACTTTAATGACCCAAATTAATTAATTTTCAAACTTTAGGGACTGTATTATTAAACTCAGAACTTTAAAGGCCAAATTGAGATGAATTGTAACCTTAATGGGCTGAATTATTAAAGATTTAAATTTAAGTGGCTGAATTATTAAAAATAGATTTTAAATATTGCAATCTTAACCCTAATATGAAATTGCAAGCAATGACCTTAAATCTTCAAATTTTCAACTCAAGCCCCTGCACTAAAAATTTCTCGAAACCCTAAACTTTAAAAAAAAAAAGAGGGAGGGGGGAGGAATCCCGGGGGGCGGAGCTGAAGCTGAATGCTATGTAGCGGCGCCCGTCATCGTTGTGCACAGCGCCTTGCTGCGTAGCACCTGGGGCAGTTCCTGCTCGAGCTGTCGCTTGCCATCGTCAACCAGAATTTTTTTTTTTTAAATCGGAACTGAAATTATGAAAAATTGATCGAATAATTTTCAAATTTAACAAAATTAAATCTGAAATTGATAAATTCGAAAAAAAAAATGATAAAATTATTACAAGAATCAAATTAAAATTCCAATTATCAATAATTCAACATGAATAGGCTCTGATTCCACTTGTTGGAAAAACTTGTTACCGTCATAATGATCATTCATGTTGGACCATCAAGAATTCATGAATCAAAGTGGAAGTATACTTGAATCGGACATGGTTAACGCAACAAATGAGTCCTGCAGTTTTAATTTTCCAGATCAACACGTCATTTCTTTATTTCTCTATGATGATGGAAGTTGGAATAGAATGAACAATCACGTATGATTTGGGGGCCATAACCATATATATGTCTACGAACGGCCTATTAACCTAAAGACTCGGATTTTAATTGGATGCTTTGAAATCAAAAATACCAAAATCTTATTAAATTACGTTAAACTGGTGGATAGTCTTTAATTTAATACACAATAATTTACATATATGCCCACATGGATTAAAAATCCTTACAACATACTTATTTGGGGGCTAGCTCCATCCTGGTTTAATAGGCACAGCCATTACATTTACACAAGGGCATCCTCCATTATGGTCTTCTTGTTCACATTAACGAATCCAATATACGGGTTCGTCCTGCTCATTTCGCTCTCTGAAAGTCTCGTGTTTCGACGACCTTCTAACATGCTTTTCACAAATTTATCAAAGTTGCCCCAATTATCAGCTTCGAACAACCGCTTATTCATTCTTAGATACGTAAATGCAGCGAGTCCATTTCCAGAATCTGACTGACTCGTTGCCAACACTTGTGAATATGCCCCAAAATCATACCTCTCCAGCGCATTCTCTCCAGCAAGTTGTGTTCCAGCAGATTTTGTAGCCTTCTTAACCTGTCGAACTAGACCTTCGGGCGAGCAACGAGCATTTCCTTGCTGTTCTCCATCTCTCATCTCCATACACGTAAAATTTAACACAACTCTATATTTACTCAACATTCGCGCAATTTGTAAATAACCATCTCGATTCCTAGTATTGTAGTATCCAGCAGTTAATTCAGCTGCGTGTGATGTTGTATTGTAGTGCCAATGAATTCCAGCTACTTTTCCAGATAGTATAGCTCCAGTTCCTTTGAATATGCCTTGTGCAGCTGATAGGATTTTATCTCCGTGCTGGACTAGCTGTCCAGAGTACCAGTCTAAGAAAAAATGCCCATATGCAGTGTTCCATGTACCGTCCCTTCCGAAAAATCCAGTTTCTTCCGGGAACTGATTGTATCGGCCTGAGTCGTGAGGGCCACTGAATCCCCATTCAGTCTTCCTATTCGCCTCAGCTGCAGCTGCCAATGAGGCTTGCATATACTGTTCACATTACATACGTACAAATTATATTCATGTTCAGGTTTACTCGATAATCAACAACATTTTAGCTATCTTTTTTCCAAAAAAAAAAAAAAAGAACGTACCTTGTCATAGCTCTGGAATTCACCAATTCCTGGAAATCTCCAGGTGCCATTGCTTTCTGGATAGGATGGATATCTTAGCTCCCCACAAGGCCCCAACCCCACTTGAATTTCCTAAAATAATAAAAAATAACGTAAACTACTAATCCAAAAAGTAAGATAAGTGAGCCAAAAATCGAGGATATTTATAAAAGGGCATACCACTATAACATCTCCCAAGTAGTCGTTGAATCTTTCTCTGAAACTTCTCATATAATCAGAGTAGACTTGAATGGGAGTTCTACCTCTTAGCACAGGCATTGAATCACAGCCCAACGATATATACTCTGGGTTGCGCTTCCCTGATTTATCTGTGTACACAAGATCAGGATTCTTACTCGTCTCTTCAAGCACCCATGGGGGTAAAGGGATACTGCAAAAACCAAAAATAATCAACTTATGTTAGGATTGACATTTCCAACTCATACACATCATCGAACTTTAAAAATGGATGTGAGACTAACGTGGTGGTGAAATTAAAACAAGTTTTAAAGCCGAGTAATATTAAAATTTTAATAACTTTTTGGGATTTAAAAAGTTTAGGAGTACTCAATATAGACTTTTGAAGACTCTCTAAAAGTTTTAATGTATTCAATTGATACTTTTATAAATTTTTAAAAAGTCTCTAAAATATTATAATTTAATTAAAACTTTTTAAAAGTCTCTATAACTGTTGATGTATTCAAATTTTTATGATTTTTAGAGACTTTTATAAAAATCTTCATGGTACTAATTTTAAAATAGAAAATACTAAAATAAAATTTCAAAATTTATCTCTCATTAATCACAAGAATTTGAGAAATTTTCAAAAAACAAAAAAAAATAATAATAATATGTATTTTTTTTTTTCAATATTTCTCTTTTTTTTTTTTCCCACATTAGAGTTATGATTAAAATTTATTTGTTTCTAATGATTATATTAATTTCTATTTCTATTTTTAATTTTTTTTCTTTCTTATTGCTTATTTCTATTTTCTATAAAAGGATTAAATTGTACTAAAACTTTTTTTTTCTTTTTTCATTCATTTTTTTTTTGAAAAATATCTATTTTTAATTAAATTATAATATTTTATATAGATAATTTATAATTAAATTTAAATATATATTGTTTTATTTATTCTTTAAAGACATATTATTTATATTAATAATACTGAATATTAAATTTATTTTTTAAATGTATAATTATTACTATCTACTTAATTAAGGTCTTAAATTTTTATTTTTTTAAAAATATTCTTTTTATATGGGGGGAAAGGGAAGGAGTAGGAGAATTGTGAGAACCACCATATGTTATAATTTCACAATATTGCACTAAATCCACATAAATTTTATTTCAAAAGTCATAACAA
This sequence comes from Fraxinus albicans, assembly GCA_903798335.1. NCBI lineage: Eukaryota > Viridiplantae > Streptophyta > Magnoliopsida > Lamiales > Oleaceae > Fraxinus > Fraxinus albicans. The sequence continues at coordinate 3,739 of CAIGRM010043445.1, forward strand.
TTTTAAAATAAAAGTTTATAAAAGTCTATAAAATTTTTTCACTAATTTCATACAAATTTCTTAAAAAAATCCATGAAATCCACATAAGTCATCATTAAAAAAAGAAATCCATCAAGAATTTTCAAAAGTTTCAATTGAATACACCCTGATTAATAGTAAGAATTTCTTAAAATATTTGTGGAGGAGGTTTACTTATAACAAATCTTGGGTTAAAAATGCGGGACATGGCATTTAAATACTAAGAAAGTTATTTCAACAATTATAAATGAATAATACTCATTGTACAATGTTAGATTACAAGTTCCAACCTCTCACAATGGAGGTGGGGATAGGGGCGGACTAGAAGTAATTTTGAGTGGGGGCAAGATAGAAAATGAGCTAAAAATATTTTAAAAGTAATTTTTTTTTTCCAGTGAGGGCGACGGCCCCTGCTGGGCCCTTAGTGGGTCCGCCCCTGAGTGGAGCTAACTATTATTTTAATTGCGGAGCCCACCTTCCTTGTGAGAGGTTGTAACCTACGTATTGTAGATGTAACCTTTCCCATTATAAATCGGTACAAGAGTGTTTGAACAAGAAATATTTATCGTACCAAACATTTTTTTAATAATCTTATGGTACACAGGTCGTGCACTTGTTAGAAGGGAGATTATGCATAATTTAAGTTAAAAAAGAAATGGCAATTGACATCTTAGTACATACCTGCAAGAATCTCCAACATTGCCGCCGCATTGATGAAAAGACATAACCACTTGAAGTTTCAAACCAAGCTTTTGCACCATCTTTACAAGCTCAGCATACCCTTCCCAGTTATATTTCAATGGTCCATCTTTCTCCACCAATCCCCACCACACGTCGACCATGACTCCCTCGACTCCTGCATTTTTCAGCGCGAATAAACTAGCATACATCGCCCTCGCTTTGTTCATATTCCCACTTATCGATATGGTATCAAGTGGTAGCATGACAAAAATCGGTACTGTCAAACCAATATGGCTACGAGGGGCTACTAGCTCATGAAGTTTCTCTCTTCTCTCATTTTCAATTCCTCCTAACAATGAAAATCGAGCCAGTTCATGCATTGAATTCTTTGCATGGAGTTGGCACAACGATGACTTAGTTGGAGCAAAACTTACCATACTAGAAAAATCATGGCGATGATTTAAACCTTGATTATCTTTTACATTGATAAATAAATTTGAGGAGCCAAGTGCGAACGCCATGTTTTTATGAAAGAAATGAGATGGGATTAATGAATGAAGGCTGGGAGATTCTGTATATATTTATAAAAATAAGTTGTACGTTGGATTTATAATGGAGACAAATTTGGTGGGGTCTTCTTTATGTATAGTATTCGCATTTTATTTAAGTCCCTTTATGTATTTGATTTATTTATTAGGAAGATAAGTTTGTTGAAAAAAAGGACACAATCGGAGTCAGAATTGGACACAATTGGACTAAGAATGTATGTATTCGCATAAGGGAAATTATATTTGTACCGGGGGGTTGACAACCCCCCTCACCGGCCTCTCACAATGGTGGGGGTCCACCTATTTTTAATTATATTTGTACGGGAGGTTGACAACCCCCTTCACCGGCCCCTCACAATGGTGGGGGGCCGGTTAGGGGGCTTGTGAACCCCTCCGGTAATTGTTGCAAGATTCTTCGCATAATCACATGTTTTCAAAATTAAAATAATTTGGTGTGGCTTTTTTCCAATCATTCGATCTAAATCAGTATTTATTGGAATGTGTTAATCCATTTGTACATAATGGATTACCTCATCTCACATAATGTGCAGGACCGCGTGTATTTAAAAATTTCGACAATGTGGTCTACATCCCCATTGTGAGTAGTAAGTAAAAGATTCAGTAAAAAAAATTCGGTACATGTAGCATGATCTGGAATTATTGATTTTTTAATTTCGAGTTTTGTCAAATTTCGTATACTTCGCTGCATTGGCTAGAATTTTGCATATAATGGAACATTTATATTAGAATAACAGTGGTGCTAGATTATCAATTTATGTGACATTATGTGATAAATTTAATTAGAAGTGAAATTATATAATTTATTTTATTGTACATTTTATTTAACAATACTTAACGTCACCTAAATTGATATTATAACTTCGATAATACTAAATATCATTAGTTTTTATATAAAAGCATGCTTACGTCATATCGTAAATATCTCATTGATATTATGTTGCGAACGTGTCAACTTAAGTTTTCAAATATCTATGTGATAATCAATGGAATAGGTAGGTGGCTTTCTTTCGGCCACCCCAATTAAACACCACAAACGTTGCTCATTTCCACAATCGATGGGTGGCCTTAAATTTTTTGGCCGTCCCAATTAAAGCTCACAAACACACAGGTGGAAGAAAATAAGGAATCTTTCAAAATTTTGAAATTACACTACTTTTTAGTTGATTTTAAGATGTGACCCACTAAATTCCAAGAGAACGCGTGATTGATGTTTTAACTTCTAACAAAGTGTGTGCTTTCATTTTCTTCGATTTTTTTTCTTTTAAATGGAAAAGTAATTCAGTAAGTAATGTTATTTATCATGATAATAAAATATCCATAATATGACAATTTATTATCCTTCACATTTTGCTATCTCTCTCTCTCTGTCCTTCTCTTCTCTTATAAAAATTGAACTGTTCAATCTTATTATTTCACATAGATTGTCATATCATTGATGTCTGATCATCATAATGATAAATAACACCATTCTAATACCGTTGATGGTTGATCATATGAGAAATATCGAAGGGGAAAAAAGAAAAGAAAAGAATATATAAAATAAATATGATTGATGAATAGGTAAAAGAAAATGGCCTAGTGATTGAGAAAAACCATCAAATGCTTTCCATAACTTATACACGTACACGACTAATAAAATCAAAACAAAACAAAAGATAAGGTTGGTTATTTTACAAGAAGTAAAATCCCCACATATTTTTTAACCAATCAATGCAAAGGAAATAAAAAAAATTTTTGATATAATATTAAATATTAACATAAGTTTTATTTCAACCACAATAACTTGACATATCTTGATCAAAATAAATTTTTCTTGAGCTCCATTTAAGTAAATTAACTTGATCTATAAAATGAGATCTAATATGCATACATTTTTATCGTCTACTATGCTTAATTATTTGGCTCACATAATGCTTACGAATAAGGGAAAAAATAATTTAAAATAACAATTAAGAAAAATAAGTCATTTTCTCCCTTTTTTTTAATTAAATATACAAATTGTATTATTAATTTAATTTATGGACTTTAGTGTGTGACAAAACTAGACAAGGACCAATTAACATGTTAATGATAAAAATTTAAATTAACAAAACTTAAGCACTACATAAAAAGGTAAATAAATTTCGGGATGTTACATCCCTTCCTCCTTAAATAATTTCGTTCTCGAAATTACCTTATCTAGTCGAAAAGTTCTGGATACTTAGCTTCCACCTCTTCTTCTTTCTCCCAAGTGGCTTCTTCGACTCCATGATTGTTCCATTGAATTTTAACCAAGGCAACCTTGTTTCTCAAAGCATGCATTTTCCTTTCGATAATTTTCATGGGAACCTCTTCATAAGTCAGATATTTATGCACTTCTAGTGAGTTATATCTTATCACGTGCTTAGGATTGTGTACATACTTTCTAAACATCTACACATGGAATACGTTATGCACTGTCGTAATCTAGGTGGCATTGCTAAACGGGATGCCACATTTCCAGTTCTTTCTAGAATTTCGAAATGACCTATAAATCGAGATTTCAATTCCCTTCTTTCCAAATCTCAGAACCCCTTTTATTGGTGCAACTTTCAGAAATACTTTCTCATCGATTTCAGAATCAAACATAGCTTTTTTGTCTATCTTGAGCTGACTTTATTATATCTCTAATTTATCAAATGCTTGCACTGCCTTTGCAATAATTTCTAGACCCAAAATTCTATTTTCTCCGACTTTGTCTCAATGAACCAGTGATTTACACCTTCTACCATAGAGGGTTTCATAAGGTGCCATGCCAATGGTAGTCTGGTAGCTATTATTGTACGCAAACTATACTAATGATGACTCCCAACTACCTCCCAAATCCAAAACACATGTTCGAAGCATATATTCAAAGGTCTGAATGGTCCTTTCTGATTGTCCATCTGATTGGGGATGATAAGCAATACTGAAGTTTAATTTTGTTCCCATAGCTCCTTGCAGGCTCTTCCAAAATTTAGAAGTGAACCTTGGATCTCGATCTGAGAGTATGGAGGCTGGAACTCCATGTAACCTGATAATTTCTTTGACATATAACTGGGCAAACTGATCCCTGCTATAATTAATTCTTATTGGAAGACAGTGCGTTGATTTTGTCAATCTGACCACGATTACCCAGATAGCATCACGTCCAATGTTTGACTTCGAAAAACCTACAACAAAATCCATATCTATCTACTCACATTTCCACTCTGAAATTTCCAATGGGTTTAATTGCCCTGATGGCTTCTGATGTTCTGTCTTTACTTGCTGACAAATCATACACTTCTCAACAAAGAGACAAATCTCTCTTTTCATAATTTTTTACCAAAATGTATCGCAAAGATCTCAATACATTTTTGTACCACCAAGATGTACAGCGTACGGGGCAGAGTGAGCTTCTTTTAATATCTATTTCCTTATTTGTTCGTCTTTCAGTATAGAAAATCTTCCGTCAAACATCCAAGTTTTATCATCCGCCATAACAAAAACCTTTCGTTTACCTATACCAACTTATGCCTTAATCTTGCTCAAGAATGGGTCATTGTCTTAGGCATCTTTGATTCAATCTCTAAGTATAGGTTGAATCTTTAATGCCATAATAATTGTAGTAACGTGAGCTGATGGAATGACAACTTCTAATTTCAGTATCTCAAATTCCTTTACCAACTTCCCTTGAGTGGTGTGTAGAGCTGCCAACTGTCCCACTATATTTTTGCTAAGGGCATCGGTGACCACATTAGCCTTATGCGGATGGTAATAGATAGTGCAGTCATAATCCTTAACCAATTCCAACCACCTCACATGCCTCATATTCAACTCTTTCCGCGTGAAGAAGTATTTTAGGCTCTTATGATACGTATAGATGTTGCACTTTCCCCCATAGAGATAGTGATGTTGTATCTTTAAAGCATGTACCACCGCTACTAACTCTAAATCATGTGTGGAATAGTTTTGCTCATGTTGTTTTAATTGTCTTGAGGCATAAGTGATCACCTTCCCATTCTACATCAATACACATCCCAAACCCTGTTTGGATGTATTACTGTATATAACAAATCCATCTGACCCTTTAGTATAGCTAACATTGGAGCTGTAACCAATTTCCATTTCAACTCTTGAAAACTCTTATCACACTTCTCGGTCCACCGAAATTTCACTCATTTTCTTATTAATTAGGTCATTGGCCCAACTATTTTAGAGAATCCTTCAATGTAACTTCGATAATAACCAGCCATCCTAAAAAACTACTTACTTTACCTACATTTGATGGTTTAGGACATTTGGTTACCGTCTTAAGTTTAGTAGGGTCTACTTCAATCCTTTGCTCTATAACCATGTGACCTAGAAAACCTATACGATCCAACCAAAATTCACACTTCTTGAATTTGACATATAATTTCTCCTTCCTTAGTATTTCCAATACTATCTTGAGTTGTTCTTCATGTTGCTCCTTGTTTTTTGAATACACCAAAATGTCATCGATGAAAACAATGACATATTGATCTAAATATTGATGAAATACCATATTCATCAAATCTATGAGCATTTGTCAATCCAAAAGAGTGAACTCATAATGACCAGTGAGTTCTAAAAGATATTTTTGGAATGTCGTTTGCCTTCACTTTCAACTAATGGTAACCTGATCTCTTGGAAAATACTATTGCATCCTTCAATTGATCAATGAGATCTTCAATTTGATGAAGGGGATATCCATTTTTAATAGGCAATCAATTTGATTCACGATAGTCAATGCATATCCTCATCGAACCATCTTTCTTCTTAACAAACAAAATCAGTGCACCCCAATGAAACATACTTGGTCGGATGAAACATTGATCCAACTATTCATCAAGCTGTATTTTCAATTCTTGCAGTTCATTTGGGGTCATCCTATATGGAGCTTTAGATACTGGCGTAAACTCCACTTCTCTATCTGGTGGAATACTAGGCAAATCATCAGGGAACGCATCAATAAAATCTCGTACAATTGGTACTGTAACGAGATGAAGCTCCGATTGTTGGGTTCCAAATATATTCACTAGAAATCTCCAGTAAGGTTTTTTCTTCAACATCTTTACTACCTTATAACCGACACGATGAGAGGTAAAAACTTAACTCACGCAGCAAAGAATCGAAACTCTTCCTCCCCAAGCCTTTGAAAAATTACTTCCTTTTCAAAGTATCGGATGGTTGCGTGGTTGCTCCCCAACCAATCCATCCCCAGAATAATATCAAAATCTTTCATGACTAAAACATATAGATCAACGTTTAATTCATTTCCATCCATTTCTAATTTTATTGCCCTAGCTATCCGATTGGTGTTCAAAGTTCCACTTGATGGGATGGTAACTTCTAGAACCCAATCCAATTTCTCATATGTAATACATGATTTGGTAATAAATGCAGCAGAGATAAATGAATGAGTAGCTCCTGAGTCTATAAGAATGTATGAAGGTAGTTAAGATATTGATAAAATACTTGCCAACACATTCAGACCCTCTGTTCCCTCTTAATGCGTCAAAGCAAAGACTCTGGCTTTCCCTTTCTTGTTCTACTTGTAGTCCTTCTTAGGTGGGTATGCCTTGTAATCCAAGGAAAAATACCCTTCTTAGCCACATCGATAGCACACATTCTTTCCAAACCAATATTCTTCCATGTTGCCCTTGTTACATTTAGGGCATTGAGGAATAGCCTATTTGGTTTGCTTGATCTCGACCTGGATCTTGTGTTGACTTTCTTATTCTGTCTAAATCCTTTCCTTACGTTCGACCTATTCCACTTTATTTTCCCAAAAGACTCGTTACCTTGCTCAATCATCCTATCCATTTCCAGTCGATCAGAAATTGATTGAGCCCGTTGTAGTACTTCACTGTAAGTTATGGTATGATGGGATGCCATGATTCCTCCAATCTCTAGACGCAATCCCAGTTCAAACCTCCTAACCTTTTTGCCTTAGTTTCTATGAAGTGATGGACATACCTAGAAAGCTGTTCAAACTTCATTTCATAATCTTCATGTAGCATCTTTCCCTGCTTCAGTTGTAGAAACTCTACCTCTCTTCGATCTCTTAAAGATTGGGAAAAGTCATTTTTTCATTACTTCCTCATTTTGTTTTGTTGTTCTAGTGAGCGAAGCAGACTCCCACATGTGGTATGCTGCATCAATCAACATAAATTTGGCACATGATGCTTTCTAGGTATTGGTTAGGGATGGCCAAAACCCGACAAACTCGATATCGACGGACCTCGCTCCGAACGGGGCGGGGATAATACATTAAATGAAAACGGGGAAAAACCCCGTCCCGCCCCGCCTTAAACGACCCTTTTGCCATCCGTAGTATCAGTGCATTCTATGTGCTTGAAGATTTGCTCCAATCCTCTTAACCACTCATCGGCGGCTAAAGGGTCAGCTCTTCCATCAAAACAAGGAGGCTTGAAACGACGGAACTGCTCTACATTTAAACCCGTGTTGTCGGCACTAGTCGGTGCATGTTGTCTGCCAAGGTCATGTACTGCCCTCAAAAGATCACTGAGCATATCTGCTTGGTCATGTTGTCGTGCAATTTCCTTTAAATCAACAAAATTTAATTTTGTATTGAAAATATTGGACAATATAACTCAATATATTCAAAGGGACAAATACGAAATCTCATCAATAGAAATCCTTGAAACTAGGACATATAGTCGATTGAATAATTAAATCTCAAACAACATAAAGCATTTTCTTTCTGAGTTGAAAGAAAAGGAAAATATCACGGAACAAAGGAAATAGAATCTAAGTTCCCTATGAATCCTGTGAACCTTCTTTGGTGGAGCCTCCTCTTCTACTGCAGGCCAGGACTCTACTTCTATTTTGACATGTGGCTCAGGTTGTAGCTCAAGATTATCCTCTAACTCCAACCCAAAATTATCCTCATGCTCTAATTCAGGCTTTTCCTCAGGGTCCGACTCATACTTGGGCTCCGGCTCGACCTCATCTCCCACCTCGTTTGTGAACTCATCTTCTAGCTTACGTTGTGGTAGTCGGCTCTCACTCCACCTATCCAAAAGGGACGGACAATACAGGCCGAACTTAATCATATCTGGGTGCTCTGGGGGTTACCTCCTAACATCTCGTCCCTAATCACAACTCTCATGTCTCCCCATTGAGGTGGAAATGAGTTGATAAGGTTATGAATGGCCTATGTATGAATGATTTCTAGTCCTGCATCTACAGCCGCCATACATCTCTCATAGATGTCTTGAACGTGCTCGACAAGTGAACGAGACGGGTCAGTCACGTAATACTCATACGACTGAATGATTTAGCTTCGATTCAGCATTGCTTTAAGTTCCAGCCATACCTGTCACATAAGTGTCCAACTATTATAAGTTTCATTTGTTATCGACGTCACATTATATATTATGCTCTTATGGTTTTACTACAAAGGTTAATAATCATACCTCATAATAACATGCATAACATTTTTCCTTCTAAACATCATAATCATTTCATGAATTCAAGCTTAAATGATTCATGAACCTGCTCGAAAAATAAAATGCAACATAAAATTTTATTCTGTACCTTGGATTTGTCGGACGGTAGTTGATGGCGAGTGTTAAGTACCATGGGTCTTATTTTATCACTTGTTTAAGATTTAGATAAAATCTCATTACATATAAACTCATTTAGAAAAACATGTAAACACATTTTTTTTTGTCTTATTAAGCAAAATAATAATGTGCCCCTTTTTTTGGTTACAAAAATAAAAATGTTAGAATATCAAGTGACTCTAAGTCCATATCCATTTCTATAAAAATAAAAGAAAAATGATACATTACCAGAGGGGAGGTTACCGAATTTTTTACCCCCCCCCCCCCACTCCACCCCCACAAAGACGCGGGTCCCATGTGTTTTAAAAAATGTCGGCCCGTGATTCCCACCCGCTAATGTGAGTGGAGTGTAAAGAATTTGGTAAAAGATTTGATAAGTTTAGCATGACTCAAAATAAAAACAATAGAAAAGGAACAGTTCGCTTTTTACTCACCGCACAGCTGTGTACTTTTAAATTGTAAGGGGCCGTTTTTCCTTCACTCACTTTCCAATGTGGACTAGAAAAATAACTAAAAACAATAGAAATAACATGAAGTCACTTTCCAATGTGGACTAGGAAAAGAGCTAAAAACAATAGCAATAATAACATGAAGTCATAAATAAACGCATTTCTTTACTTGGACAAACCAACAAAAACAGTTTCAATCAGTGAATGAAGCACACGTTTCTATTATTTGACTGCTTCTTATAATCAATCAGCCAAGTTTAAAAGTTCATTTACTCATAATCAAATAATATTTTTTAAATAAATTATAGCGTTAGTCAAAATTAAAAATAAGTAATTTGATTGTTTTTAATATTAAGGTACAAATTACTTTTTCAAAAAATGATTTTTTTTTTAATGGAAAAATGAGTAATTAAAGAAAACTATTTGGAAGTAAAAGTACTTTACATTATCTAGACTCAGCCAAACAAGCTTATTTATGTACAAATATATATATATATATCATCATCATCATGTCACCAAACTGTTCAAATCACCATTCTTAGCATTTCAAAATACAGGTGTCCAACAACTAAATTTACACCAATACAAAAAACACGGTGAGGTGGCCAAGTGTCACTCGATGAAAATTTTCTATATGAATAATGCAGTCACCCAGTAACAGCTGAAGTGAAATTCACTCAAGTGATTAGGCTTAACGTCAGTCAATTTGAGATGCTAAATAGGAAATAAGTCTGTAGTGACGCATTTTTTTCAGAGATGACTACCAATTTTGCATGTAATTCACCTAACGAAAATTCATATTATACATAATTGTGAAAATATAAGTCCGCAGAAAGGTGGACTTGGTCTCTGATATCAAGATGTAACATCCCAATTATTTTTAAAATTTTTAAAAATTCGAAGTGTTACCAAATTTTTTATTGATTTATTATAATTTTTTTAAAAGGAGAAAAATAATAACTTGCTTGTATGAATTCATGTTCTTGGAAAAACAAAAAAAAAAAAAAAAGTTTTCATTGTAATGGAGTAAAAAATTTCACTCAACTTATTCAGAAAAAATAATATTTAAATAACATCATTCACTCGCCACTTAAACGAAATACAAATAAAACGTAAATGTTAAAACTCCTAACTAATATCCATGTACTAAATTTAAAATTTACTAAATAAAAATTTTAGCAATAAAAATGTTTAAAATCATGTTTACTTGGCAACCCATAAGCATTCACTGGTCTAATCTTTCATGCGTTCAGCATGAGCCGTTCTAATCTGAAATTTTGTAAGATTAAGTATTTTTGAATAAAACACCCCGTAAGATATGTGCAATTTTGTATTCAAACATAAATATAAATGAAACATTATATACCCGTCATTCTTAAATTTAGAGTAACTGATCGTGATAATAGATAGCTCAAGGAATTTTTTTAGAATTCTCACATCCTGAAGGATTTAACAGAATTGTACCTGACGGTCTAGCCTGAAAGATTTAACATAGAGATCAACATTGCGATCTTAAAGCATTAAATGAAATCAATATATAAATCATGAGGAATAAAAATTTAATCACTGCACTTAAGTATCTTACCTAAATTAAAAATATGAAATTTGCTAAGAACTTGAAAAATGAAATTTTCTTTTGCACTGTCTTGATATATATATATATATTTGATAATTTGGTGCGTATTCAAGAATCGTGTGTTTTAAGTATATATAAAGTAAATATAATTGATGAGTGGGTCAAAGAAAATGGCCGTGTGATTGAGAAAAATCATCACATGTTTTCCATAACTCACACACACGTCCACCACTAAAAAAAATCATAAAGATGAGGTTGATTACTTTAACATGAAGTAAAATCCTCACACATATTTTAACCAATCAATGCAAATGAAATAAAAAAATAAAAATTGATATAATATTAAATGATAACATAAGTTTTATTTCAACCACAATAACTTGACATATATTGATCAAAATATTTTTTTCTTGAGCCCCATTTCCGTAAATTAACACGATCTAGAAAATAAGATCCATATGCATACTTTTTTTTTATCAACGTCTACTATGCTTAATTATTTGGCTCGCATAATGCTTACAAAGAATGGAAAAAAAAAAATTAAAAATAACAAAAATAAGTCATTTTCTACCTCTCTTATTTTATTTTTTTTTAAATATACAAATTGTATTATTATTTTAATTTATGGACTTTAGTGTGTGACAAAGTTAGACAGGGACCAATTAACGTGTTAATGATAAAAATTTAAATTAACAAAATTTAAGTACTACATAAAAAAAAATGTAAATAAATTTTGGGATGTTACGATATCATTAACAGCACATACCATGTAGTGAGTGCTCTGAGGCTGCTTGATGACTTTGATATATTTGTTTGGTCTACTTATGTTGACCGTCCTGCGTGTTATTCTTATTTTGTTTGTGGAACTTATCCTACGTTATCTTCAACGTTGATGTGTTGAATATGAATCTTTGATCATTCCAAATATAGATAGATGAATTTGGTCAACTAAACTAATATTCAATTATTGAGTTCTAGTTTTTGGTTAGATGCTTTTAGTTTTTGGTTAGATGCCTAATATATGTATAAATTAATATTCAACCAGTCAAATTAACTAAAGAGGAAATTACCATGAAAGTGAATTTTTTTTTTTTTACACTTGATTATGAAATTTGTTTCCATTACAAATAAAAAAAAAAGTAAAAAAAAAAATCAACAGCACACCTGGAAAAGCTTTTCACCATTTTTAGGGAAATTAGGCACGTGAGAGTCCACTATGGAAACGAAATTCTTGGCAATTGTTTCCCTATCAAACAACCAAATGGGAGGGAAAATGGAATTTGTTTTCCATTTTCCTCGGCAAATCTACCCTATCAAACACAACCTTAGTTCTTCTGAGGTTTTCTAGTAAATTAAAAAACTCCCACACCATTTCTAGTTACAGAAAAAAACTAGCCAGAAACCTTGGCATGACAAACATGGTATTTCATTGATATTTCCAGAAATTGTGCTGCGACTCTACTATACTCCCCAAGTAGATATAACATCCATCATTTCATATAAAGGAAGCAAGAAATCTAAATGCAAGTTTTTAAAAAATGGGTCCATTGATCTTTAAAAAATCTGATGATCAATTATCTCAAAGCTCTGGGTACTGTAGATCCTACTCAATTTCATTCTTGTTTCTCCAAGAACCACAACGAGAAAACATAAACAACACAAAGGGGCAAAAATAGAATA
>CAIGRM010043447.1:0-18627 GCA_903798335.1 Fraxinus albicans
ATGAAGATGATAATAGAATGAAATAAATTGATAATTTGTTATTGTTGAATGCTGATAATTTGTAAATTGTAGAGAGTAGAGTAGAGAATGAGAGGATTTGTGGGAAAAAATGTTGATTAGGGGGTGGATATTTATAGAGAAAAAAATGAAAAAAAAAATTTCAGTGACCATTCTGGTAACTGATTTTGCCTTTTTATTTTTTTAATTCTTATTTTTAAATAAAACGAGCCCACGAGCTGCTCTACTCGTGGGCCCGTAGACGAGCCAAGCAGGCTTGGTTCGTCTAGTGAGCTAGCTCGCTCGGCTCGTTCTCCGACTCGTCTTTTGAAGAGTCCGAGAAGCTCATGGATTGCTATAGTACGAGCTGAGCGGGCGATTACCACAACTATCGTCATCCCAATATTTTTTGTTGAGAAATTGGAAGAAAATAGATAGAAATGATGATTTGCGCTATCAAATTATAATTAAGAAAAATGCCAAAAAAATAAAAGGTAAGGACATTTTCGCAATAATAGTGAAATGTAAGGACATTATGTACTAATTACACTTTTAATAATTTATTTGAGACTCATTTAAGCTTTTCAAAAAAGTTGGGACTATGTTTGCAATTAGTTTTTTTTCTTTTTCCTTTTGTTTTATTTAAAAGAAATGGTATTTTTGTCATTTAACAATTTTTAATTGAGAAAATGGATAAAAATGACCTTTGCTCTATGAAAGGCGAAAATAAGGGCGAAAATACCAAAAAATGAAATGTATGGACGTTTTCCACAATAACAGTGACAGACGGGGACGTTATGTACTAATTACCCTTTCGGGAATACATTTTTGAAATAAGTTTACACATTTAACATAAAACTCAACACACATTTTTAACGTTTTGAATATTTTCAATAAGATAACATAAGATAGCACTTATGTCACATGCACATACCATATTACAAATATTGTAGGACAATAACATCTAGATCAGAGTCATGCAACGAAATAGATCAGTCTTAATTTTTAAATGAAATGACATTTTTCCAATTTTTTTTTTTCTTTTTTCCTTTTTTTGATATTATTCCTCATTTGTACATACAACATAACCTATGGACTACCACATTTTTGTGACATTTAGTCAGTCACAAATCTTATATGTCACACTTAATTAACGCATTAAATCAAAATCTGAAAATTGTAATAGGTCACACTAATGTCTAGCCTCCATGCAACAATCCAACGCGAACATAGACCATTGCTATAAAAATACCAAAAGAATAGTGAGTTATAATTATGACATCAAGTCACAAATTACACCGTCGCATACATACACATGTCACACACGTCACAAAATTACATGAAGAACAGTTCTTAAGAGAAAACTTTTGGGTCATACACGTCATAACATCTACCATAAAGATATCGTATAAGAGTCAATCTTTAGAGGTCACAAACTGAATATATTCTATGCTCGAAATAAGCATTAATAAGTAATGAGCCTCTTGATAACAAATAAGTAACACATACACTAAGTTCATAGACAATAAACACAACTAAGTTTGTTTCTCGCAAATAAACAATGATTAAACTAGTCACATTCTGATTATTGTTTACCCTCGAAATGAGCATAAATAAGTCTCTTGGTCACGAAGGAGTGATGAATATGTTCAGGTCACGAAATGAATAAATTATACATGATGAGAATACGGGATAATCACAAGTAAGTTCGTCGGTCACAAATAAGCAATAATAAACAATGCCTTTTAAAAAAAAAAAAAACGGAGATTGTTGAAATTAAATCACCAACCAACTACATCTTTGAATTGAAAATGGAGAAGTCACAATGGATACCAATATTTTAAAAATCGATCCAAAAAAATAAAGGGTCAAACGTCAAAAGGTTGAACCAGGATTGAACCATTGGTGATTTTTGAAAAAATAAAATTTACAAAAATTTTAAAAATATCCATTTAAGTATATATCTACATAGGTTGAACATGTTAAATGGGGAATGAATCACAATTTTTTCAAAAACCGGCCAATTTAATGGATTTTGGGACGGATTTTTAATTAGAAATCTTACAAACCTAATCGAACCGATTTTGGTCCCGTTTACTGATTTTCCCCGTTGATCTTGTCGGATTGATCCAATTTTTAAAACATTGATATATAGTTATATACTCTAATGAATGTAGAAGTCACGATAACATAATCTCAAAATGTTAATTCATATTCGTTTTTTACAGCATAAATTTAGGCCCCGTTTGAACCAAATTATTGTAGAATGAGAATGAAAAATATAGCCGTTATTGGGGCCCACTTAAGAGATAGAAAATTTGAATTTAAATGTTGATGTGATGGATAACGATCATATTTTTCATTTTAATGAGATAATAATGTAGATCAAACGGGAGCTCAGTAACAATCACGATTTTGTTGGCAATGGGCACTTTTCTTAAGGTATTTAAGTGCATGATTTCAGTCTAAATAATATATTTAAACGGAGATAGATAAAAATTCTTAATACACGTCATGAATTTTTATTTTTTCTTTCATATATTTTGCCTACTCAATTTATTATTTGTTAATTTTTTTACTTTTTACGTGATTTGATTTAAAAACTTGTCACCAAACTATTTAAATCGAGCAGTGTTGACCCCTATGAAATATCATCGTAAGAGGCTGAAAATCTCGAACTGCCCTCGATATTCGTTTTGATAGTGGGTGGATTAGTTCGAAACCAAATCGATAGTGATAACTTATTGCGTATTATTAAAGTATTTCACGTACAAAATATCCCAAATTTAATAAATAAAAATATATTTTACTTAGTTCCTTAAAACTGAAGTCTACGTCTCAAACAAGATTTAGTTGTCACTTTCTAACTCTGTAATGTCACATTGTCTGGGATAAGACATAAAATTGATAAAAGTTGTCTTTATCTTGTAGATGAGATCGCAACCCACGAGGGATAACAAGTGACTTCGGTGGGTGGGCGGGCAGGCAGGCGGGCGGGGCACTTCATTTTCCTACTGAAATAGAATATTACTACGACAATGAATAGAATAATACTCGACGTTGCACACATAAAATACGTACCCAAACTACATGCCCGATGTTCAGCTCGATTTGTTTGATGTAAATATGAAGGATTGGTTAAAATAGTCTCTATTTTTTATGTTGCCTCGACTATATCGATATATCGTTTATCAGGCACGATTCCGATGATTAACATAAAAATTTGACTTAAGAAAGCTCGGGGTCGGACCTATGTTGTTTGATCATAGCACAAAAATGTTGTAACTTGCCATTGAAGTAAAGTTAGATCGAATAAATCATTACAATTGTAACAAAATTATAACTTTTTCACAAAATACATACACACAATATTTTAATGTGAAAATATATAGTTAAAAATAAATTTTTTTGTAAAAATAATTGTTAAACACAGACTGAGTCGCTTGTTCATGAATGATGTAGAATTGGGAGAGGCAACAGCACTCGCCAGTACGTAAATGCTCCATTATCGTATCAGTACAAGGATATAGACTTGTCAACTTTTTTTTAGCACAACTTGCTGTAGTAATAGTACATTTTGGACACATGCTTCTACTCTTTTAAATAATGCCTTTATTAGGATCAACTTGAATAAAGTTTATATTTATCTTTAATTTCATTTGATTTTCACTAGATTTACGCTCTCCCATTATTTCAAAACATTGTTTATTACATTAAGATTCTCCACCACGCATTCATCTAATAAAATATTCTACACACAAACCAATAAAGTTACTTTAAATTTTTTAACCACAAATTCTTCAAAAAATATTCATTACTCCATTTCTTTTTTAATAATGGGAAACAAACACACACTTAAATTCATGTCCTGAAAGAATGTTTACAAATTAAGGGGATTTAGAATCGAACAAACTAGCATCGACCCATCATCTTCTACCTCCACACGACATTGCTCATGGTCCCAATTTTGAGACATAGGGCATAGGGAGTGGCCTTTAATGTAGATATACGGTTTATCAAGAACAAGGTACAAGAATACGGACGAATAAAGAAAAGGAAAAAGTTAATCCAAACACCACCTCCGGCAATGAAAATTAAGTAAATCAGCTATCATGTTGATGTCCACCAAATTTACACTTGGATACTTCAATTTTGGGGCAAATAAATAAAAATCACACCAGAAAACTGGGTATCTTTTACACATGAGAGGGAAGTTAATTACACAAAGAATGAAGCCAGTATGAGAAAAATCAATCCATGAAAAAGCACACCATTACACATCAATAGACACCAGATCAAGGTTAGAGGGAAAAATACAAAAAGATGAGGCAATTTCCCTAGTCTTCCCCACATGATTATAAAGACATTTCTATTCACTGTTTTTGTCAAAAATAGAGTCGACCAGTCCATTCAAGAAAGATGACATGATAAAATCAAGTTCTAGTGTAAACGAAATCAAATCCACTATGTTTAGATTACCTCACAGATGGCATCTTTCCTCCTGAAAATCAGAAAGCACCAACAATTGTCCAAGTGGACGGTTCCTTCCAAGTACTGTACATGTCACCTCTTAATCGATATATGCTCCCCCAACCGGTCCTTTTGTGCTCATTGGTGTGCTTCTTTCGGTGTGGCATAACTTCTACTTTCTGTGACATTTAAATTTGTGCCAACAACCTCGTTTGCAATCTCCCAGCTCCCACTTCTCCCCCAACTCGAGTGCCATGTGTCGGGTTGCACAGCAGGGCCTCGTCTATCAGAACCAAGAGCAGAATCGGCTTCGGAGGAATTATGATGTGGCACATCACTCCCTCTGCTACGAATATCTGCTTCGATGTCTTCAATATTATGACGTTGGGAGATCTTTAAAAGATCTCCACCTATGTCCATGTCATCTTCTACTTTCATGCGACGGCCGCCTATATCTTCAGCTTCAGCTTCCCGGGTGATGGGTACAGTTGTGGATCTTTGGGCCTCCTCTTGTACAAAAGCTCGGAAATTGTTCTTTGAAGGTTTCACCTTCGTACAGAACACTTCGAGAAAGTTATTTAAACAACCACGATCATAAACATTGACTCGGTTATCAGCTCTATATCTAAAATTCTCGTACGTTGTCTGTTGAAACATGAGCAGAAACTATAAATTATAAGAACTCAAAAATCGTCGAGGGATAATACACAATCCCTACATACATCATCAGAAATTCCAATTATGGTCTGAAAAAAAAGTGGATGGCAGTGACATACATCCCATCATTTTAAAGAAATGAACTTGTCAATCCAGAATCAGTAAAGAATTAAGTTTTACCCCTTCTGACAACAATTGCTATCAACCAAGTACTAATAAATTCAGCAGTTCAATTAGAATACACAAAGGCACACTCATTATTCAGAAACTCAGTGCAATGTTTAGTAACGTATTTCCAATATTTATCTGGCGAGTAATGTACTGTACATTTGTCATTTTCTTATCAGTTTCCGTAGACAAACACACGGGTTAAGAGAGAAAAAAAAGGCGTGCTACGACAAGGACTATCTTAAAAGAGTGGTAGATCCCATTCACCACCTTAAATCACTAACATACCGCATGGTGACTCGAAAGAGATACATGGTACTTGACTCTGCAACATTATATATGTGTGCTAGTCTGTCACCATGAACAAAAATATGGTAACAATCTTTTCATCTTCGTATAAAAACTTGAAAGACTCCACTTTGCGTAGGCTTCAAGATAGTAATCAGTAAAAATATTCCATTATGAGGTACTCTGCTTATTTCAAACAATTTCCGAATTCCCAATTAATATCTAATTTTGCCATGCAACACTAAAAATTTTGCTGATATAATTTGCCCTGTACAAGTCAAAACACCAGACTCGTACGTGACTATATAAAATTTGCAGAAGAAGCTTATAAGAAAGTCAATGTGTACAGATTATATTCCTTATTTCGAGCCTAGTTTACTAATTTACTAACTAGGATTCATTAACAGCATTTAGGACTTAGATTTGCTGGCTGGTTTCCCAAACACAAAGTTGGCAACAATTCCTCAATTTTAGAAATCTCTTCATGAGCAGTAATCTAGCGTGTTGGCTTATAAAAATTATTTTCTGATGTAATTTGAGCCTTACATGATTTCACTGTCAAGTGGCTCATGTGTTGCATGCTGTTATACGAGCTTTACAGAATTGGGCATAAATTTTTCTAGGTTTTCTTCGTTTAATATGGTTAATTATAGTTATCAATTAAACCCATTCTCTATCCTAATGCACATTAGTTTCCAATGTTTGGAACTTGAACCATTAACAAAATTTCAGCATGTATAAAACTAAAGTAAATCCTGCAATTTCTCCCATATATGTGTGTGTGTGTGTGTGTGTGATCATATATTGCATTACAGCACCTTGAATCAAAATAAACAAGAAATTTTAAAGTTGATTCTAATCATCCTCTGACCGCACTTTCTTTATATAAAAGGCTTTGTCTACAATATTGTTGCGAACAGACTCATAAAAGGAACACTTGATTTAGAAAGGAGGCACAAACAGAGGATTTGAAATTATATAAAAAGAACTGAGAGCAAATACAAGGAATTTGTTTAAACACAAAACAAAGAACATGAGAATGGACTAACTGCATGGGCTCTCAATCACACAAAATTTTTCCCCCGTCTCAATCCATGCTCCAGACCAAAAAGAAAAGACTAAAAGAAAAATAGGAAGAGGAAAAAATGAAAATGGGAAAAGGAGAAGTTAGATGAATGGGGGAAAAGGTAGTTACTTCCACACAATTCCATTTCTGTGTCTAAATCATACATTCACAACCAGGCCGAGAAAACATACCCAGAAATGTTCTTTTCCTTGGTTACCATCCTGAAACCCACCCCCCACCCAACCGCCAAATCAGGAAAAAAAAGTAAGTAGTTGTTTCATCATAGCACAAATCTAAAAGACAGTCAAGACAGAAAAGAATGTGTACATATAATATCAGTATCAAAGTGTCTCCATAATATCTTGTTTAGACGTTGCCAATGTCAAACCAACAAATATCTATTGCACATGGTGACAGACTTATCACACGCATATAAGAGATGAGTTGTTTCACATCAACACTTACTACGCATTTAACCAAAACTAGAACCAAATTCTAAATAATTTGATGGAAATCTCTGACAAACAACCCAATGGCAAGGCTAGTCTTAAACAAGCTAAAACCTTAATATAATAAAAGAAATATAAGACATAGAAGACAAGAAAAGTAACTGACCTGATTCGAGCTTATCAGATACAAGTGAAAGCCAGTGAGTCCACCAACAAACCACAGAGAAATAAAACAATAGGCCATTAGAATCACAGATGCAGGAGATTCTTTCATTGCCTTCCAGACTGTGCTTTGATGGTCATCCATAAGAACCTTGATATAAAAAGCAGATATGGCAAACACGTAGATGCAAAGAAGAGTTGAGGACGCAACAAAACAAAAGAAGAAACGATAGTTCCGCTGCACATTCAAGGGAAGAATCAGTTAACGTTTTGGTGTAAGAAAGCAGCTAAAGAATGGGAGCAAAATGAAAGACAACACAAATAAAAACGTCGAGAAGGAAAGAGCAGGAGAAAAAGGAAAAAAAATGTTATCAGTCATGTGAAAACCGCACCAGTCCTATACACTGGCCCACCCAAGGGCAGTGATGATCAAAACGCTCCACACAGTTGTTACAGATAGAGCAGTGTGAGCAACGAGGAGGGCGATACAGCATGCAGGTATCACAGTATTTAACTTTGACAGGGATCCCATTAACTATTACTTCTTTCGTTCTAGGGAATTGGAGGCTTGGTGTTTGTCTTCCACCAACCTCCATCGATGCTGCAGTGTCATGACGAAACTCATCTTCTGGCGGATGTGAATTACGGGGAACAATACCTGGATCCCGAGCTGATGTAAGTAGAAGAAGCACCAATACCTATCAAAATGAATCAAGGAATTATTCCAGTCACACCTAACTTTACATTATTATATACCAAGCACTACGTGCAATAAAAAAACCATGACACATAGCTGTAACATAAAATTAAGAAACTGAATATTTTATGCAAAAGCAGATGAACTACCTTAAGCATTCCACTTAAAATTATATGCTGCAATATTTCAACTTAGACAGGTCAAAATCACTCAGTTATACTATCCTCTCACTACAATCTAAGCAGCCATTCCACAAAGTGCATAGCATCACCTAAGACAACCTATGCACCCACATAAGGCGGTATTATTAAGAATATTTGTGATCTTTCCTGTATTCCTTGTCATGCTGCATACAAAAAGACATTGTGTGTACGAGTGAGAGGTCAGCAGTACACAAATAAAAGCCGTAAAGGCCCTCTCCTTCCTTTAGTATGAACTTTACCATCTTTATGCTAGCATAACCAAGAGTAGAAACTTGTCTAATCCATCAAACAACCCAAACTAGCCTGAAAAGCTATCTTTTAAATAGTCCACATCAGCAATCACGGCAAGATTTAGCTGATATCAAAAGAAGCACTCGAAAAATGACATCATCTGCCAGCTTGCCTCATGAAGTTTAGAAGTAGTTACAAGGTCATTGTTTTGTTCTTTTTTTAAGCAAGTTACATGAGTCCAAGTTAAAGCTCAACTTCTGATTTAAGCTTCCCCAAACATATAAGCTTGTTAGGAGCTCCTTTGAGGAGAGTTTCAGTGCATTCAGATTCTTGCCTTTGTTAACTGAACAGTATGTTAGAGCCAATGCAAATACATGCTGAGAGGCAATTTAAGTATTTCAAGCATCAATTATAAGGTTTCCTAGTTGTTCAAAACCATTTAGTGGGATGTAATGATTTTGTTTGTGTCCATGATCCACTGCTGCTTAGCCTCAAGGGTGCCAAATTCAAATTTAAAGAAATAGAACCAAATTGATCATATACTATCCCACACTGCTAGCAGTCAGTTAAATAGAATAAACTATATCCACTGTTCAATGGCTATGCATGTCAATCTTAGATCATTTGATCAGTCCTATCATGAACACAAAATACACATTGTGTTTTACAAATCCTAGTGGTCAGTCCCTCTAGCTTGAAATAGCCTGATCAAATATAGGGTATTAGAATCCAGCAGATTATCCCCAATCAATGAGTTGTTTTCTCACTGATCGATTTGAACTCTGTGTATACAGTTGCTGACAAAGCATTGCTGTTAGCAGTACCAGATTCACATCCTTCATACTTTCTTTCCTGGCTCCAGGATTTGAAACTAGATTCAAAGCTTCCTTGAGTGCATTTGTACTTGCTTCACATCTCTAACTTCTCTTACATACTTATCCCTTCTGCCATGAATTATGCCTTCCCTTAAAGATTTATAACCTAGTTTACAAGTAAATATGAGTACTTTAAAAAAAATGGAAACACAGATCCCATCTCTGTGCCAATCAGGAAAAAAAAAAAAGGAGAAATATTAACAATTAGGTGTCAATATAACCTTACCCATATAAGTAATATAAGTAATAAGTGACTAGGTAAGCCTCAATAATCCATACATCAGCAAACAAAGAAAGGCATTTTCATAATAATTAAAGCAGAGTCAAGAATCAAGTAAAGGATTTGGGGAACTAACATAAATAGTGAAGACAATTGCCACAACCAGAATTGCATATCCTGCATTATATGATGAAAACTCATGGCGAAGATGCCTAGCAACGAAAACACAAAAGATAATGATTGGGATGATGATTAGCATTAAGGTGACAAGCAGTGACCTAGCATCAGGTCCAAAAATCAGCCTTCCGCCAAGAAAAAATTTCTGCAAAGATAGACAATAGAGATGTTATATATAAAAATCACATATACCAGTTCAACACAGCATTGGTATGTCATTTAAAATATAACTAAAAGTCAAACCACTTTAATTAACAGGTTTTGAAAAATAAGTGTACCAGAAAGATCAAGCATATGAAACATTTGTCTCATTGAATATCTGAAGTCGCAACTGAAAACTTGATGAACTTTTGCAAATATTTCAGTTATCATCGTTGGCCTCCCAGCAATAAGAGGTTAGAATAACTCCTCTATTAGGCAAACAGAGCAAATAGAAAACTATAATTAGTACATGTTTGGGAAACATTATAATTTCCTTATAATTTAATGGTCGAAATCAAACATTAATTTTAACCATATCGTAGGATTCAAACTACTGCCAATCACCCCACTAATTTTTATCACATTATACTTTCGGCAAATTAAAATTTTATCTAAATAAGCACTTCATAACCTTTTATCCCGTTGTTGAACAAGGAGAGACAATCAGTGCAAGAACTCAATGTCATTCACTAGCCCCTCCGAGAACAGCAATTCAGAAACTCATGCAGTGTAGCCGTCGTTTGTTTTCAGGGTCAAATACACAGATTATCTTTTAAATGGCCTGAGTCAGTGGGGCTACCACTTCGTCCACCCCCAAAATGATGAACAATTAGCAACTTATGGACTGTAGACGCCATTCTTTTCCAGGTGACAAATATACAGATTATCTTTTAGATGGCCCCAGTCAGACATCATGTATGGCCACAGTAAAAGGGTGTACTGCCCACCAAGCACCACAGATATTAGCTGTGATAGCCAGTAATTACATCCATTCTGCCTCCCCCCACCAACCACCTTTTTGAGACTCATTACAACACTAATTGCCATCATTTTTTATGTTATCCTAGTCTAGAGGGGTTCTAAAGTTATACATCTCAATTTGTAGGTTAAGTGAAGGACAATTGATGCAATATTATAGGAGATAATTATTTATTTAGTTTCCTATTTTGATTCGTATTTTAGGAAACGTGATTAGAGAGTGATTTAACAACTTTAATAGTATTTCTTTACTTAGTTATGATTTTCGAAACCCTATATAAAGGGGTTATGGTGATGTAATAAAACCACCTTTGAATGAATAAAAATTGATATTTTTCCTCCAGTGTCTCTCTATTTTCTCCCTCCTCTCTCTATTTTACCCCTCATTTCTCTTCCTCTCTTCCCTTCCCCTTCTCCTATAATTCTTGTATACATCCGGCATCAATTTGGTATCAGAGCTCAATTCGTTTTCTTAGGCCAAACCTTCATCCACCACACAAACCCGCTCAAGTTTCAAACCATATATCCACTCCATCCACCACCATAAATCTACATAAAACTATACCACCAGCCCTACGCCAATAAAGACAACCCCAACCATCCAAGTTTCAGCCTTGATTACTAGCAGCAGCCCCCACAAAAAAACATTTTGAATGTTCATTGTACTGTTTCTCGGGTACTGTTCACGCCCGGAAATTCATTTTAGATTTTTTTCATCGGTATCAAAAAAGGGAGTTATGGCGATGTAATAAAACAGCCTTTGAATAAATAAAAATTGATATTCTACCCCCGATTTCTTTCTATTTTCTCCCTCTTATTCTCTCTATTTCCCCCTCCTTTCTCTACTAATCTCCCCTTTCCCCTTCTCCTATAATTCTTCTATACATCCAGCATCAACAGTAGTAACACAACAAATCCTAAGCCTAGTCCACCAAAACTCTGAGAATTGCTTATGCGGGCAGCCCCTTTCTTCTAAATCAAGAAAGTAATTAACAAAGTAGCGTACTTTTGAGTCATCCTTTTGACAATTCGAAACTTAGCACACAATAAGCACCTCCCAGTTTCAAAAAGTAATTCTAAGACAATTAACAAGTCATGCACCTATTTTATTTTCAAACCATGCTTTCATGCAATCCAACATTGTTAATTGACAGAGTCAGCCCACCCCCACACAAGAAAAAAGGAAATAGTAAAGCAATTTAATCTAAATTTCATTTTTCATTTTATCTTACTGGGAGTAGTATTCACCACCTTCTCTAAAATGTCCAATATATAATAAAAAGAAAGTCGAGTCATTAAGAATAACGCATCCACTATTTTCGGCTCCGACCTCTTCATTCTAATTAATACAGAAGTGAGACAACTGTGCAATTTCATTATGCATTCCGTTGGAAAAATCAAACCTTTATGGCCTTGTACCCCAGGCTTGCAATTTTACTTGCAGCTCTATTTCGTATTCCAATTTTTTCTTCTAGATTTTTCAAAAAAATCATTAAAGACTTTAGGCTGATGAACAAAGTATTCAGCGCTAACACTAGCCAACAAATTAATGAAGTGCCTGTTTGTTCTCACGACTATCACCAATGAGAATCAGACCACTGAGTTTCCACCATATAGACATCACACTTGAGACTTAAATTGATAAAGAAGGCATCAACCGGAAATTCTAATCCAATCTACTGACTATCTTTTAATGATAATTCAAGTAAATCAATCATTTCTTCTATAGTATTTCATGACTATACATTGTTTTCATGTTGCTCAATAAAATTGTAATGGTGAATATTCAATGATTCTAAAAGAGCTTCTTAGTTCTTACAACTTACAAAATTCACCAAGTGCTTGATCTAATTCCTATAGAAGTAAACTATATATTGATATGACTTTCCTTCTACACATGTAAACAGCTCTTAAAAATTCCTTATTTTTCTTTGTTGCACAGTTTAAGTTTTCTAGAGTTATTGAATAGAGTTATCATAAGGAAATTAATCAATTCAGAGAAAGCTGCATGTCTCAGAATGGTCATATTTTGAGGAAGGCAAATAACTCTATCCTCTAAAATTAGCCTATATTTGTCTCCCATTCTTTCAAAACTCTTTTTTCTACATACTCATTTTCGACCATCATTCACACGATAAAATATTTTACACGTGAACTCAAAACTTTTCCCTAATTTTTAACCACACACTCTCCAAAAATTCACTATTTGTTAGGAATATTGGGCCTAACTCCACCTAATAAAACCGGCTTATTAGGGGAGGATTGTCCTCATCTTATAAAGTGGATCATTTATATTTTCCCAAACAATGTGGAATTCTAATACGNGTGGACCATGCCAAACAACTGTGAACAAATCGATATTGGGTGGCACCCAACATTGTATAATTGGGCCTAACCTGATACCATGTTAGGAATATTGGACCTAACTCCACCTAATAAAACCGGCTTTCATGTTAGGGGAGGATTGTCCTCATCTTATAAAGTGGATCATTTATACTATTCAAAACAATGTTTTTCCAAAAAAATTGTACCAAACATGGGCCTAATCTTATTTGTATTTTGACAAAGGAACAAAGTGGATTGGTCGGCTCTCTAAGGGAGGAGATAGGAGCTCCAGTATTATCAGATTTTGGAGTTATAAATATGGATTTTCACATTTGCTACATCAATTCTAACTTCTTGAGCTATGCTACTAAGGCAAGTCCTGCATACAAGTTCCTATAGAAATGTTTGGTAAGGGAAAACTTATTGCCCACTGCTGTCTCACTACTCAATTTTCATGTCGTCGCATCAGATGATGGAATGGATTAACAGAGCAACCTACTGATGTGAAAAAGATGAATATCTTGAAATGGGTTGCCCTCCAACTTCAGTAGAACTGAAGAAAATAATTTAGTTCAAGAAAATTTACTCTGTGACTCATGGTGAAAAAAAAAAAAAACTGTTCAGACTTTGTTGGTCAAATCAGCACTTGTCTATCTTTGTGTCAGCAAGTTTTAGGATATGTTATTTATTGCCTTTACTAGTTAATTCAGGCCATATTTATTCAGTTTCTCTTTTTGGTCATTTTCATGGTTTAAAGGATTGCCGAGTTAGAGTTGATTAGGCCAAGTTGGAACAGAAATGCCCATGGCCATCCTATTCTTCCATTCCCTAACTTCGAAAGAGAGCCTAATGGTGAATAGAGCAAGAAGAAATCGAACATCTGAAGATGTTTCTCATTTATTATATGATTACTTGTACCACGTGATATAGGTCCAAAGATGGAAAATCATTAAAAAAAAAAAAAAAAACTTGAGAATAGGGAAAACAAGAATATCCAATTGCCTCATCTACAAAGTCTCTTCCCCTTGCTACCATTTTCTATATATGAATCGTATTCAAGTATGTCACGCTTAGTTATTTTTATGACTTGAGCATTAAACTAGCAGATAGTACTAATACATTTTTGTTTGTCATTAGTTGTTATGACTTTTATGATGATTGAAAACTAATTTCTATCTAAATCTAAAATTAAATTTAAACATATTTTACTTTGTCCTTCTCCAGATTATATTTTCTACCAGCAATGTCAACAGCATTCCTTTACAAGCAGTTCATATGTTTTATAACATCAGTTTGCTAGAAAACAATGCTCATTTCATTCTTTATATTGCTAGTCATTTTTCAAGTTTTTTGTGATTTTCATGTCCCTCTAGGTTACAAAAAAGCCCATATTTCAAATGTGCAATGACTGTTACAAAACGATACTCTCATTACCAGCTACCAGTACCACGACTTTTCAACAATGATTGGGTTCCTTTATTGAAAGTCACGAGTTAGCAGGATATACAATATCGGGTTTTTACAATATCCAATTACTTCTTCGGACTCTGATAATTAATAAAAAAAGACCATGCTTTTGTTCTTTCAAGAACTCAAATCTTTTGCAAACAATTGCACTTCAAAGATTTTCCTTGATTTACCCTAGAAAATAAAGGCTTCCATATGGATCAGAGTATTTTCTTCCTCTTGCCAATCTGACGGTTATTAAGCTATGGTAGTTAGTAAGTAAAAATAAAAGAAAAGAGAAAGGGACGAACTATTTTAAAATAGTGACTGTAGCACCCTAGTTGCAATACTATATATATTACCAAAAATAAAGTCTCATCTTTGTTAATCGGTTTCCCAGATGTTTTTCAGGATTTCTTATCTATTTGACTATTTCCTTTTCCTAGTTAACTCAAACCAACTTTTTTTGTGTTGTTATAGTTCAATTACTCAGTTATGTTTCTACGTATTATATTCATTGAGGAAACTTTCTTCTTCCTTTTTCATGCTTTCTCCCAAGCAACCCAATTTTTGATACACGTGTTTTTTCTTCCTCTTCCTCTTTCACTTCGTATTTTACATCAATTGGCATAAAAGCCAAAGACAGCATCCACTAGGCAATATACAAGTCAACAAAAAGTTGAAAGATAGCAGAGACAACTTGAGTAAATAGACAAAGCAGCAGTGAATCAATGAACAATCAGGAGTTCTTTGTGAGATTCAAGAAGCAAGCTATAAATCTTTAGACTGACCAGAAGAATCAGGAGATCATTTGAGACTCTCTGCCACTCTACCTATAATGATTCAATTGACTTAGAATATTTACTCGAGTACTAAAGACCATTTAACAGTGTTCATTTGCAGTCAATGAAATTCTGGCGTTCATATTCGAACCTTGACAAAGGCATCAATATGAAATTAATAAGAGCATCTCCAAGAGATTCTTTATTTTTAAAGAGCATATTCTATCATTTGGAGAGCATCTATAAATTTAGAGAGCTAAAATTTTGAAGTACTCCAACAAGCTCTTTATATTTAACACTTAATTTTACCACTCCCAAAAAATATTTATTATTTTTATCTTTCTTTTATTTTAACTAGTTTTTCTAATTGTTTTTCTACATTGAAAATTGAAACACTTAAAATGCATTTAATTATAGAGTTGGAGAGCCAAACCTACTCTCTAAATTAAAATGTTGTCTCTTGCAACATGGTTTTAAATGTTGACTCTTTAAAATAGAGAGCATCTCATGTTTAAAGAGTCTCTTGGAGATGCTCTAAGTCACCAAGTATTGATGAAAAAATTGGAATAGTTATGAGTGAGAATTGTAATGTCTGATTATGCTACAACCCATTTGACTTCTAGTACTATTCTACATGAGCAAGTCCTAAATAAAAGATCATACAGCAGGATTCATTAAGGATAAACAGATATTCTTGTCTTGTTTATCAATTTCCAGTTTCCCTAAGTAACATAAAAGGATGGAAAGGAATAGTCAGATAGCCTGTTAATTACAAAAAGTCAATGAAGAATGATATTTTCTCCAATCCAAGAAAATTGGGCCTCAGGAAGAGTATTTTTTACCTAGGAGAAAAGCGGAGATAATTCTTTCAATAGTTACTGCAGTAAGTGTCAACATGACTGCTATAGTAGCAACGTCAAATTAGGTCTTAGCATTGTTGATTGGCTTCCAAGATAATTTAGAATTTTAGAAGCTTTTTAACTTTCATGGTACATTGAGGCCTCATATTATTCAATTTCCTTTTTAGTTAGATTTATTGGTCCACAAGTTCACTTATGTTAAATAATTAAATTTGTCTTAGTTATGAATACAAGTTAAGATAATTCATATCGAAACTTCTCTCATCTTTCTCCATTTTCTATTCAAAAATTCCATCTTTAAAATGGATAGAAATGCCTTTTTCCTCTTGAGCTTATCATGAACCCTCTCCCCCTTCTTTCTTTCAAAATGCATTTTAAAAGATGTATAAAGCTTTTCAAGTGTTCTCCAATCAACGAAAAACTATCTAACAGCTTGTAGAGACTTTCCAAATCCTGAAATCCTTGTATTAGCACCCAAATTCATCTGTCATTACAGCAATTAATGAAGTATCCTAATCTTTATAACATCATTTTAACAAACATGTAAAACTATAAATACCTTCAATGGTGAAGTAATGTAAGACACATACCAAATCCTGCATCACCAAGATTGGCCCAAGAACAGATAATAACACTCATATGAACAGAAATATACTTGTTCCAAAATTTACTGATGAATACATGAAAGATTCAGAATAAGGTTACAGCCGTGGCAAGTACTTGACGATAGCACAGTATGGAGAGGGGCGTCGGATGGGAGTTGTAATGGTGCCGGAAGGTGTGAATGGAGAGGGATGGACATCGTTTTCGAGGGTGTTTAAGGAAGTTGTCGATTCATTTGTCGCCGGAGATAAGGCTAAATGTACGATGGATGAAAGAAATCGACAAGGGACAACTTATGCCGAAGTTACGGCTAACTTATAGACATCGCATAAAGCAGATCAACGGGAGCTAGTGCGAAATGAAAGGGTGTATAATGTGAAGGAAAATGACGGCCATCTTATGGTGCCTAAGCATATGGAGACACATGCAGAAGCTTCACATGGTGGCTTATTGAACAGTGTTGAAATAAGGGCCCACATCCCGGCGTTGAAAGAAGAGTTGGATGATTTAATCAGGCTGGTGGGATGTAGGTCTGAGGCGGGCTACAGGATATTTTGTGTTCATAAGTGTGGGGTTAGCGTAGCTAACGAAAAACAAATAGCGAGCTTGGTTCTTAAGGAGTAATCACCGACTATAGCCCATACTAAAAACAAGCAGGGGATGACTAAGCCTAATTGCAAGTATCAAGCACGGACGAAAGCAGTGTATTCCCGAAATGATGATGGGATCGAAGTGGTGGAGTTGGATACAGATGAGAAAGCTTCAAAGTTCGAAGCAAATCGGAAGGTGGTCCTTTGGTCTGAGAAAGGGGAGCCGAAAATGGTGAACTTGGAGTCGGCTACATTGGACGCGATGGACACGAATTCGTCGACAAATGGATTATTCTCAGTTGAGCAAGAGATGGCACATGTATTGGTACAGGGATCAACTTCGATAGTCCTGAAAGAGCACGATGCGGCACAAGCGACAGTTATGGTTCGGAACACAGCACTCTAAGTCCCTAAAAGAAAAAGAATTAGGAACTGAAAAAGCTTTGGTGTTGTGGGTAAATGACGGCCAGAAGGGGGGACGACAATGATGTTGTACATGTGGAGGAAGTGGATGGATATTCGTATGACCCTTTGGAGCGTTGTCATGCAGAGGAAACAATGAAGGTGAATGCAATTGAAGATGGACCCCAGCCTTCAAATTGGGTCCTCTAAAAAATTCAGGATTTCAGTAAGTTGGTTGGCGTGTCTTGCGATGGATATGAAAGTAGACTCGTGCAATTATTCGAGGAACTGGAGGTTAGTAGGGGGCAGTAGATAAGTACACAATGAGGTAAAGCAAGAATGAAGAGTGTTAGCGAACCTAAGCGACTCGAATGGTCAGTAAATTATGATGCTAAACGTGGCGAGTCAAGGAAATGATTGCTGGGGAAGGATGACGGAGCATTAAAATGACCTCAAAACTTATTAGCTGGAATGTGAGGGGGCTTAATGAGGTTGGAAAAATATTATGTGTTCGAAATTTGTTAAGGGGATGGAGAGCGGACATTGTTTGTTTGCAAGAAACTAAGTTTGAGTTCGTCTTGAAGGCTGTGGTTAGTAGCTTACGGGGGGAAATCATGTAGGTTATCAGTTTTTGGGTCATCGGGGGCATCAGGAGGCATGCTAGTCATGTGAGACACTAAAGTTCTTGATATGGAGGATGTTAGTGTAGGGTCATACTCGATATCGCTCTCGTTTAGAAATATTGAGGATGGATTCAATTAGATGTTTATATGAGTTTACGGACCTAATTCTAATGAGAATACTTGTAGGATAAGTTGGCTGATATGATGGTTTGGTGGAATCTCCTAACGTGCATTGGGGGTGATTTTAACGCGGTTCGATTTCCTACTGAAAGGTCGAGTGGTGGGAGACTAATTGGGGCTATGGAGGTGTTGGAGTAAAAGAACAAGAAGGCTTAACAATAGTGTTAGCTATCCTACTATTTATAATAAGAGTTAG
>CAIGRM010043450.1:0-14983 GCA_903798335.1 Fraxinus albicans
TGCCATCACCTCTCCTATCAATCTTTTCATCTTCTCTTTGGGCAATACAGCTTCCTCAACCCCTTTTCTGCACTTTGTCTACTTCCTGCCTTATTTTTTGGTCACCCACATTTACGGGGTCGAAGCCACTCGAAGGCCACATTTTTGGATCATTTATAAGGTATATGCAATTCCTGGATGCCGGCTATTGCGTGTGGACAAGGCACACCAGTTATTTCCCACTTTCTACACGAGCATGTCCCGTTTTGTAAATCTACCACAAACTGACCATCGGAATAAGGTCCAGAAACTTGAAATTGCATTTTCCCATTGAATAATGCTTTCCACGAAAAAGAATCAGTTGTACTCATTTCAAGTATCTTTACAATTTTTGGACATATACCGCTAGAACTCTTTGCTATCATATATCGACGTTTGTACATCCGTACCATCACCTTGTTTTGTATTGACTGAAGAAGAGTCAAAATATCCTTCCCCTTCGTTTCCTTTATGTAGTTGTTAAAGCATTCGCAGAGGTTGTTTAACAAAATGTCACATTTGGAAGCCATCATGAAATGGGACTTCGACCATTGCTCGGCTGCTTTAGCACATAACCACTCCCAGGTAAGTTTATTCTCCTTCTTCATTTTGTCCATCCAAAATGTAAAATCAGCCAAATAAGTAGACTTTGCTGCTCTCCACAACAAATCCCTAAGCTTCAACTCTTTAAAGTCTTTGCGAAAGAAGTTGGAGTACATGTGCCTTACACAAAACCAATGCTCAGCCATTGGAAACAACTCAGACACCATATTCTCTAACCCTTTCTGTCTATCAGACATAATTGTGACTCCATATGCATTTTCGAGCATCAAATCTTTCCCTAACAATTTCAAAAACCACGACCAGCTAGCATTACTTTTGGTTTCAACAATGGCATGCGCAATTGGGAATATACAATCATTCCCATCAATGCCCACCGCAGCAAGTAACTGACCACCAAAATTGCCTTTCAAGAAGCACCCATCTATGCAAATAACTGGTCTACAACCACGCAAGAAGCCCTTCTTGAAAGCATCGAAGCAAACATAAATCGCCTTAAACATAAGGTTGTCTAAAGATAGTATAACAGTTGATCCAGGGTTTGTTCTCCTAACCTCAGCTGCATACGAACCTAACAAACCAAATTGCCCAACAAGCGATCCTCTAAACAACTCCTTAGCATATCTCATAGCCCTCCATGCCTTTGTGTCACTAATCTCTACACCATACTCTTTCAAAACACTTACCTTAAACAATTTCACATCCCACCTTGGCGCAATAGTAAAGGTCTCAATGTATCTACGGGCTAACCAACTAGAAGATACACTTATATTCTTCAATGCTTTACTACAATTATGATTCCATTTGAACGATTTAATCTGCCACTATGAATCTCCCTCCAACGGCGAAGCCCAAATACGCCACAGACACTTTTTTCCTTTGCAACGACCTTCTAATCTATTTTTATCATTATACGGAAATATCACCTCAAACCTATTATGAATGCTGAAGTTTTTAACCACAGCCTTTACCTCCTTCTTCGACCTAAACTTAAGTCCTACATCAAGTACGGGATCCACCATATCTACTTCACCATTAAATTCTGGGTATGTAGCAACTTCTTTGCCACTGTCAGAATGCACGCTTCGAAGATCATCTGAGGGTACATATTCAGAGTTGTCGGATTCATTTGTTGCTTTCAACGACACTATCTCATTCCTTGTATCAAGTTCAATATTTTGGGTAACATTTTCCTCAAAGAGAATGTCATCTTTTTCACCAAGGCTATAATCGGAATCATTGAAGGTGATGTCTTCTTTATCCGAATCACTGTTCAATAACCTGGACAATAGAATATTATAAATTTCTTAGCTGACAGTGTAGTGGCTAGAAAATAAAAACGTGTGGAATGTGTCAAAGCAAACATGTTCCTCCAATAGAGCAATTTATTGCATAGGACACAACTACTGTCCAACGTGAAGATTTCATACAATACAGCCAAAGAAAGGGCCCAACTAATGTCTAGCTCATTAAAGCTACTTGAAGACTTAATACGACCAAAAAAGTTAGAAAAGAAGTGCTAACCTTCACCTTGTTCCTCCACATCTGACATGTCGAATAATTTTTTGTCAGTTAGTGGTCCCCAATCTTAGATTTTCCCACAAAAACAAAAATTGGAGAAGTATAGGTTCGAAAAGGTGATTCTTGATTGGAAGCTCAAGCTAAGGATTGGGAAGAATTCATTGGATGATATTAGCAATGGTTTTCACCCTAATTCCCTCCTAAAATCAGCTTCCATTCTCGCGATGTTTCACAACCAAAAAGAAATGAAATTGGGGGAGGGGGGGGGGGGTTATTGTAAATTTGCGATTTAAGTCCTCAAGATTCAACATTCAACTATTTTGGTCCATTAAGTTCCAATTAAAAAGAGAAGGTCCTTCAGTGACCATTACTGAAACCGAACGTAACTTCGTAACCTTTAGTGCAAATTTTAAACTTCAATGACCGTTTTGTAATTTTGACGTAACTTCAATGACCGTTTGTGAAAGTAACACATAGGGAATTGTCCCGCTAGTGACTGAGAACCCGTTTAAGAATCAATCGTGCTACACAACTATCTAAGTAATATTATCATGCCGACATACTATTTTTCTTTTTGACAAATTAAGAATATGATTTAGAAGCTTTGCCACAGTTTTCAACTTTGCAAGGAAAAAATATTTACAAGTGGGAATTACATCCCCTCATTGTTTTTAAGTTCTCAATTCAAAAATAAGAATTAAAGATCTTTTTTTAAAAAAAAATTAGATGATAATTCATTTTTTAAATATTAATAATATTATTACAGAATTAAATTAATCTACACACCCAACCTAATTTCACTACCAACCCTTATTCATCTCTCTCTCTCTCTCTCTCTCTCACACACACACACACATCTTCTTTCTACCCACCCAACACTCTCTATTTCAGCGACACTGTAAGATCGATGTTGCTCCTCTTACGACGACGTTGCGACAATCGTGATCACACATCGGTGTTGAGAACGGCATGTGCAACGGTTCTGCTGCACATGTTCGTAGCACAAGGTGCCTCGCTGCAAAGCGCCGTTGCTTCTGATGTTGTTTCATCTATTTTCTCATGTACCTGTTTTTTATTTCGTCTATTTCATCTACTGCGAGGTGTTGATCGTCGATCTAATTTCTCCGTTTTAATCTGTATTTTTGCGTTGGTGTTAATAATTGTGGTGTGGTAGAGATGAATGAGATGGTGGATCTGACGAGGTCATGGTGGTGATTGTTGATACGACAGTGGTAGCAATGTGGTGGTTGTGATGGCGATGGCGAGACGGGGACATGGACGGGTTTGGGGATTTTTTTATTGGGGTTGGTGGTTGTGATGTGGTGGAGATAGATATAGAGAGATGATAGTAGTGATTGTTGGTACAGGCGGTAGTGGTTGTGCTAGTTGTGATTATGATGATGAGATAGTGGCAGCGATGACGGTAGTTGTGAATAGGTGGTAGTGGCGATGGTGGCAGCGATGTAGATGGTGGTGAGGCGATGGTTCTAGTGGTTGGAGTGGGGTGGGGATTGTATAAAGAGAATTTGTGACCAATTATTTAGGTATTGTGACCAATAAGTTGGTTAATTTATGATCAATAAATAATATGTTAATTAAATAAATGTGAAATTGTAACTAAATTCATAATTGTGACTCACAATTTATTAACTTGTGATGTGATAAATTAATTTGACAATTTGGGATTGAGAAATAACATGTGAACGTAAAATAAGTTGTGACGTGTAAAACTTGTGATTTGTGACCGAGTAATAATACGTGACCTACTATTTGATAAATTGTGATCAACAAAAAAATTGTGATTTGTGATTGAGTAATAATATGTAATAAAGATGAATATTAATTAAATGAATGTTATTGTTAATTAATTCAAAATTAATAATAGGGAATTCATACATTAATAAAAACATACAGGTAAAATGAATATTTTAAACGTACACGTACATTTAATGATGTATTTTTTTCATTTACGTCCATATATGTTAATTAACATCCAATTTTATTTAATTGAAAATTAAATAAATGATTTAAGATTTATTATCACATGTACATTCCCCATTGTTAATAATTAACATTCACGCATATTCAAATATTACTTTTACAGCCCCTATAAGATATTTCATAATAACATGCAACATACATTCAACGTTGACTAGTATATATAATGTGCCCTATTTACAAATACCAGCTAAAATGATGGTCGAAATGGTTTGGATAGTGAATTAACACAAACCAATTTCAATTTCTACTTGTCTTTGTCATGGAAATTGCCCTCAAATCTTTAAGATAGAGTGGAGCCTATAAAATTTGGCTTAATTGGGTCAAATAGTCTATTTCATAATACATTTTGGGATTTTAGCCTTTGACCAGAATAATATTTTTAAAATAAATATTTTAAATCATAATTTATAAACTAACCAATATACTCTTATTCAACATCACTGGAAAACGTAATTTCCCATTTACTTAAATCAATTGAATTCCCAAAATCTTAAATCTAATATCTTTCTTGTCTTCGTGATGCCCAAACCCTTCTTATTTTCTCTTCGTGGTTTTGTCATCTCCAAATCCTTCTACCATTCAAAATCAGTTGCCTTCGTCTTCTTGAGCGTAAGGAGGAATTTGGTATGAAAGTTTCTTCCGTTTCCCAAAATTGATAGAACTGAAACTCGTGAAAAATCATCCATACATGAACAATCATTTCTAAGAACCAATTTCATAGTGGATTATCCCCATGTATGAATGTTTCCTCAATTTTTCACTTTCACTATGATTTTATGCGAAATTTTTTAGAGAAATTAGTGTAGCAAGAATTATACTGATAGAGTAGGCTTGTTTAGACCTTCATTTTAGTCATGTTTCTTATATGTAGTGATTAAGTTTTGGAATTCAATTTTCTCTTCACATTTTTCATTGTTACTGAATTACAGGAAAAGTTACTTACAAATTCAACTTTCTGCTTGTAACTACAATTTTGAAAACATGTTATTTCTTTGTTTTATTCTTCATGATGTAGATTTATAAGCAAATTGGCAAAAAATATATGTAGCAGAGTATTCTGAGTGTGAGATATTGAACATATATAGATGGACTTATAAGCAAACTTGGGGTACACATAGGTAAGTTCGAATTTGATTTATCTCCACTTTTGTAAGCAGACTTGGGGTACATAGCACCATAGGTAATTTCGAATTTGATTTATGTCTACTTTTGTTGTTTGAATATGACTTACTCTTGTTTGAGGTTACATAGGCTTATGCGTTTTCACGAAAATTAGACTTGCTCATATAAAGAAATTACATGATGAAATTGTGGTAAATTGCAATAAGTAAATTTTTTCTTTTCCCAGAAAATGAAATACCGCAATTGTCTTCTAGTTATGTTGCCTTATTGTTTGAGGGGTTTCTGCTTCTAGACTAAAAAAAATTTCCTAGCAAGTTATGACTCTTTCGGATTCTAATTTGTGTTGAACTAATAATTGGAAGCAAAGATGACAATTTAATAAAAATTGCTATAGAAAATTATATATTTAAGTATCTGCTTGCTGAAAAATATTTAGGGTGTGTTTGACACCCATTTTGGAGAAGAATAAATTCTACAATAGTGATTGATAGGAATAATGTGCGGTTAAAAAGTAAGAAGAATTTTTGGGTTTATGTGTAATATTATTTTATTGATAGAATGTGTGGTTGAAATGAAGAAAGAGAAAAAAATGAGAAAGAGAATGGATGTCAATCATGTTAGTTGCAATGTTAGTGTTATGAAATGGATATTCTGTGATATTCTTGAAGTCTTAGCAAATTGACACTATTTTGTGTTATTTAACCAAGTGTCTTCTTTAAGGTTTTGGATTTTGTTGATTATGCAGAGAGATAAGATATGAGATTTTGAGCTCATTCTTTTTCTTAAAGTTCCATGAAATACTTACTATTAACGATTCTTTGATGAACACTTGTATTGTGGTATTTGTTTGTCATTGGGACATGGATGAATTATTTTTTCTCCTACAATGTGAGTTTCTCTAGTGAGATGTGTTGGATTCAAGAGGTTTGCATGAAATGGAATATGGTAGAGTAATAAAAGATCATAATTTTTTTTTTTTTACTGTAACTAATATATGGTAGTATTTTGTATGTTTTTCCATGATGAAAATTGTATTTACTTGGTTGAGCTTGTGATAATTGATATGTTAGTTGCCGAATCTTCCAGAATGACACTCTGAAGTTTATCTAGTTCAGAAAATGGCACCTTATCATTTATGAAATTCTGAAAAATGTCACATTGCCATTTATCTATTTTTTAAAATGAATTGTACTAAATATTACTTAACATTACTATAAATTCTTCATATTTGTTCATTGATGTAGAAATGGAACACTCATTTGAGTTTTTGATTCTCGCTGAAGATAGAATTAAAGGTAGACCTTCATATAAGTGCTTCCTTCAAAAACTTGACTATGTTCGAGAGATGATGTTTACCAAAAAATGCTTATGGAATCTTGTTTTGGACAAATATATCAAATGAAGTGTATACCTTTTTCAGCCCAAACTAGTCCACCAGCTTGTAATGAGGATGATTGTAACCAAAAACCAAAATAAGAACTGGTTTTCAATTGGCAGTAAGCAAATAAGATTTTCATTATACGAGTTCACATTGATAATGGGGTTGAGAGCTAGTGATGAGCCTTCATTGGAGCCCCATATTGTAAACAATGATAGACTGGTGAAAAAACACTTTAAAAAGTGTAAGAAATGCATAACTGTTTACAATTTGAAGGAAGCTATTGAAAGTCGCAAGGTGTGCATGAAAGGCGAGTACAAGATTGGGCTTGTATATATTTTGGAAACGGTATTACTGCCCAAAGAAAACTACGCATACATAAATTTAGAACACTTGTCAATGATTGATGACTTAGAGGCTTTTAATAGTTATCCCTGGGAGAGAAAGGCCTTTGCCCGCACAATTGATGTATTTATGAGAGACTGGAGGTTCTTGGTGAAGTCATACTTGATAATTAATGAAAAATATCCATATTCGGTTTATGGATTTCCACTCGCATGGTAGGTAATTCTTTTAAAATTACAATTTATTATTCATTCTAGTTAGATTGTAATATTGTGAATCTTATGCAGATTTGGGCTTATGAAGCCATACCATCTATTGGATGGATATATGCTAATAATTTAGAGGAGCTGACCTCCCAAGGATATGTCGATGGAATTCTTCTGAAATGCCTAACTCAAAGGATATTTGTGTAAGTCTGGAAGAACCAAATGTAAGTATATTTTAAATGTTGATTAAAATATATTGTGTACTTTCTGAAAACTAAGTGTACCTCTCATTTTTTATATAGATTGTTGTTCATTGCACACTCAAGCTTACGCTGGAAGAGACTTCTAAAGCATATTGGATGGAGATTCATCTATTCAGTGATGAGGTAGAGGATCCAACAGTTGATATCTTTGTGGATAATGTAAATGGGGCGGATTTGTCCATTCGTGCTGACTTTCCTCAACAAACTTGCTAATCTCCTAATGCCTCTACATCTCCTCGGGATCCATCTTCATTTGTAGGTCACAAGGTCTCGATTTCACTACAAAACAAGTCTTGGAATATCATAGATGACTTCTCAAGGCTGAATGAGCGAAAATGATGCGAACTGAAGACTGAATTAGAAAAAAGACAGTCATACAATTAAAATATTCAGGCGCCATTTTAGTTGATGGGTCAATTTCAATGGGGACGTGCTATGTTTTGTATACCCTAAACGACAATCATACTTGTAAAATAATAACATATTCAACGATTACAAGTGGAAAATGGCATCCCTATATGTTAAATAGCAACACATCATTTTGGGTTGAGGGGTCTCATTCACTCCAAAACTAGTAAAATAGCATTTCGAACATCATATAAGACTTGTAGATGTTGAACAATTACACTAAAATTTAAACCATAAACAACAATCATACGTTTAAAACAATCAGATGTCGTTTTTGGTCATGGGGTATCGATTTCACTACGAAACTAGTAAAACGGTATTTGAAACATCATGCCTGACTCACTATCATTGAAAGACTACACATGCTATGTTTTGGATACCATACTCGCTACTAACATTTTTGTTTTGTTGCCAAGTGTAGTGTAGTTTCCAACTAGATCATGGAGTGACTCACTATCGATTCAACAAACCGTAACGTCGAAATGTAGTTAAAACTTTCATCCTTGAACTTTCACGTGGTCATGGGCGCGAATGAATCGAAACAAATACTAACTGAGTATAAACACCAGTCATACGTTTAAAACAAGCAGATGTCATTTTGGGTCACGGGATATCGATTTCACACCGAAACTAGTAAGACATTATTTGAAACATCATGCATGACTCACTATCATTGAACGACTACACGTGCTATGTTTTGGATACCACACTTGCTACTTACGTTTTTCTTTTTTTGTCAAGTGTAGTGTAGTTTCCAACTGGATCAGGGAATGATTTACTATCGATTCAACAAATGTGTCAAACGCAATGTCGAAATGTAGTTAAAACTTTCATCCCTAAACTTTCACGTGGTTACAGGCATGAATGAACCGAAACGAATATTAAGTGAGTAGAAACGTCAGCCACACGTTTAAAATGACCAGATGCCGTTTTGGGTTACGGATTATCGATTTCACTCCGAAACTAGTAAAACAGTGTTTGAAACATTATGCATAACTCACTATCATTGAACGACTGCACGTGCTATGTTTTAGATACCATACTTGCTACTTACTTTTTTCGCTTGTTGCCAAGTGTAGTGTAGTTTCCAACTAGATCATGGAGTGACTCACTATTGATTCAACAAACCGCAACGTCGAAATGTAGTTAAAACTTTTATCCCTAAACTTTCACATGGTTACGAGCGTGAATAAACTAAAACAAACACTAATTGAGTAGAAACGTCAGCTATATGTTTAAAACGATCAGATGCTATTTTGGGTCACAGGGTATTGATTTCACTCCGAAACTAGTAAAACAGTGTTTGAAACATCATGCACGACTTACTATCATTGAACCATTACACGTGCTATGTTTTGGATACCATACTTGCTACTTATGCTTTCTTTATTGTCAAGTGTAGTGCATTTTTATAGTGTTGGTCACTATCGAATGAACTTTTTATCTAACTTCTTGTTCAAATATGGCAAAAGCAGTATTTGAAACATCATACATGGCTGTTACACATTGAACAACTAAACGTGTTATGTTTTGGATACCATACTTGCTACTTACGTTTTTCTTTTGTTGTCAAGTATAGTGTAGTTTCCAACCGGATCATGGAGTGACTCATTATCGATTCAACAAATGTGTCAACCGTAACGTCAAAATGTAGTTAAAACTTTCGTCCCTAAACTTTCACGTGGTTACAGACGTGAATGAACTGAAACGAACACTAAATGAGTAGAAACGAAGCCATATGTTTAAAATGATTAGATGCCGTTTTGGTCTGAACAAACGGTGATGCTGTCATAATTACCCGAAACCTGATCAAAAAAGCTATCAGAATTTATCGAAAACCATCACAATTTCAAGATTAAATTCAACAAATATCATTCATCCATACATAACAAACGTGAGCCATATGATTAAAACGACCAGATGTTGTTTTGGTCTCAACAAAGTGCTGCTATCATTGTTACTAAAAACTTGATCAAAATAGTTATAAGAATTTATCAAAAACCATCACAATTTAAAACTTATGTTCGACAATTAACATTCATGCACCCATAACAAACGTGAATGAACAAAAATGAACACGAAATGAGTACAAACCTCGGTCATACAATTAAAACGACCATGTGTCGTTTTCATCCGAACATACAGTGCTACTGTCATAGTTATCTGATATCCGACTGAAACAACTATCAAAATTTATTAAAAAACAATCACAATGTAAAGATTAAATTGAACAATTCGCATTCATCCATAAAAATTTATCAAAACTATCATAATTTATCAAAAACCATCATAATTTATACACAATTTCAAGATTAAGTTCGACAAAACAAGTCGTATGATCTGTATACTAGTATAGAGCATTTTTGCAAGTCAGGTGATTATGGCCCCTCTGACCACACCCACTACATTTACGAGTCTTTTTTCCTACCGAATTGATGGAATTCGACGTTTTTTTTGGATGTCCACTTTGTCGTCGATTCAAAAGGGGTGGTAATACCTTAGTTTGATTAGAGATTTCCATGACAGACTCATTTGCCACTGGATATATACATTCAGCATATGCTTGTTTCCAACTAGTACTACTATAATAAGGCGAGCATAAACTATAACAAGATATTCCCTTAAACTTCGCTGCAACAAGAGCATGTTTGCAAGAAAGCTTTTCCAAATCAAATTCCCTACAAGTACAGGTTCTTGACTCCAAGTTAACAATATGCATTTCATTTTCATCACCCACATGTAACTCGTACTCATTTATTGGTACCACTATCAGCCTTTTTACATCATCATACTTTGTACGCATTTTATCCTCAATAGGTGGGGTTAGAATAGATGCACATTTTTAGCCTCAATGTGTCTCTCATAAAACCATATCTGTAAAGTCTTTCTGATTTGCTCAACCATAACAAGTACTGGAAACTCGCGAGCATTCTTAAATAGCTAGTTCAATGATTATGCATTGTTAGTCGTCATAATATTGTAACGAATTCCTTTGTAATGTGCTTGAGACCAAAATTCATACCCAACTTTCTTTTCTAGGTATTCTCCAACTGCCGAACTTTTACGATATAGATTAGCCATTGATTTTTCAAAATTAATCAAGATATACTCCTTTGTTGTTGCCATGAACAATGACATAATATCCTATGATAATTGGACTTTATGTTTAGTTGTAGATGCCACATGCAATATCCATGATATGCATTAGCATAAACAATCTCTATAGCTTTATGAATGATATTCTTGCGATCAGAAATAAAAACAAGCACTTTCAACATAACTGTTACCTGAAACAACTTATTGAAAAACCTAGTCCATGATGCGTCATTTTCGAAATCAACAATGCTAAATGTGAGATGATTTATCTGAAGATTTGCATCTTGACACGAGGCAACAAATAACATACCTTAAAATTTAGATTTGAGAAATGTTCCATCCACAGAAATGACCCGTCTCATTGATGAGTGAAAACAACATATGCTTGGTCCTAAGGCCATGAAAAGGTATTTGAAACGATTCTCATTATCAACCTCAATGAACGTCACTGTACCGGGATTCTTCTTCTTCTTCAGAATATTGCAATATTTGGCCAATCTATCATAACTAAGTTCAGGTGAACCCCTTAATAGCTCTAAAGCACATTCTCCAGTCATCCATGTCTTATAAAAATTTATATCTATGTCAAACTCCCGACGAATATCATTTTAAATGATCTGTATATAATGTTGGGATCCTCAAACTTTGACATGATATGTTTTTCAACCATTCAACAACTAGCTTGTTTATAATCTTTGTGGCGAACATTCAGTGAACAATTATGGTAACGTAAATACTTTCGAATCTTAAATTCATCACTTTCCTTCAACCATGTTACCTACCGCCATTTGCAAATTTCCTCAGCACAAACTACTACATATGTACTTATTTGACTTAGTGACCTTAAATTCAAAAGATTTTTTTAAAGGCATTTGTAGTGAAGCCTAGAGATCACCTTGTTGCGAAAAAATTGGCTATCGTGTACATCATCGGCGTCAGGACTCTTAACTGATGTTCCACAAGGATTTGGACAAACAACTTGAGAAATGCTAATAATCTAATTTGCCAATGTAAATGGTATATTATGGGTAACATTGTCTTCATTTATCACATGAGAATCATTTTCGTGGTTGTTACACACTATTTCCACCCCATCCTAATAATCATCATTTGTAAAGTTCACACAATCATTTTCCCAATTTTGATTAAATGGAGACAACGGTTGCATATAATTGTCACCAGACTTACCTTTTTACATATTGCATTCATCCATATCTTTCACATTCTCTACAACAACTTTAGAATTGTATTCATGATTCTCCTGAATATTTTACCATATCAAGGTCAATGTCTTGTTGATCATCAACATAACCCTTTTCTACAAGAGTTACACAAATTGGAACTTGTTCATGCAAAGAAAGAAATTAACTAACATCCATATCACAATTAATCTTCATTGGCGGAACTGATAATTTTGCCATACCAGGTATAAGAAATTTGATCTCGATGACATATATAACAGAATCAACCTTAACCGCTTTTCTAACTTGCTCATACAACTCCATATATGAAATATTTTTGACACAAAAATATTTGTTGTAGTGTCTTGATCATTCCCCATCCATTTCCAAATTCATCCACATTGATCACTCTTTTCAAATTCAACAAAATAACAAATGACAATCATTGCACCAGAGTTCATATATGCAATTCACCAAAAAAATATTCAATATATTATTCCATTAATTATCAAAATTGAATACTATAAAATACAACTTCAATAATAAGCAAAAGGCAACCAATATTATTACATAACATATTTAAAGTAGATAAAAAAGGGCATTCTGCAGTTTAAAACATGTATGCGCCATTTAAGTCTATTTAAAATAATATAATGTTATAAAAGAATTGAGAAATGACTAATTTGAAAACAACTACATCAATACTACCATTATCATATTACAACAGCACTCAGTTACAAGAAAAGGCACCCAACTATAGAAAAGGGCGTCATTCCGTTTTTATATTTCGCAGCAAATTTTGCTTACCCAATAACAAGAAATCGTTAATTTTCAAATTATGAAGCATACCCTCAATTGTTTGAAATTGATTCTTGCTCACCCACTTTTGCAGTGTTTGGTTGAAATAAAGAAATTTCAGAGTGTAGATAATGTATATAAAGAAGAAGAAAGTTGGATTTGAAGATGGGTCTAATATGGTGAAAGTGAATTTCGAAACATTAGAATAAAGAAGGATTTAGGGATTTATGTTTGGGGATATGGTAAATATTGATCTCCAAAGTGGACATTTTAGTCATTTCAATTTAAGGGTGTTTAAGACTTTTAATATATAATCAAATAGACTATAGGCTCCTTGATCAATAAGTATTGATATAGGCTATTTTACAAAACATTATGGTTGACTAGATTTTTTAAATCAAATTCCCCATAATCAAATACCACATTCTTTGATAAGAGGGTTCAAACTATTGCGACAAC
Organism: Fraxinus albicans; assembly: GCA_903798335.1. Taxonomy (NCBI): domain Eukaryota; kingdom Viridiplantae; phylum Streptophyta; class Magnoliopsida; order Lamiales; family Oleaceae; genus Fraxinus; species Fraxinus albicans. Next base: position 13,358 of record CAIGRM010043450.1, read on the forward strand.
CTAACCTGTCCATAAAAATGTGAGCGTCTATTTCTTTTCTAACATTTGCTTTCTTTGGTTGTGATGTCCTAACCATCGTACCATAATCTCCTCATTTAGAATAGTTGTATGTCCCTCTATTTCTAATCCTTTGGAGCATAGAATGAAGCAAGTGAGAATTATCCGATGTCAATTGATTTCTATGCTCTTAGGTTCAATGTCCTCTTCTAGGACCAACGCTCATATTCTAATATATTCCTTTCTCTTTCTCATTCNTGTATGTCCCTCTATTTCTAATCCTTTGGAGCATAGAATGAAGCAAGTGAGAATTATCCGATGTCAATTGATTTCTATGCTCTTAGGTTCAATGTCCTCTTCTAGGACCAACGCTCATATTCTAATATATTCCTTTCTCTTTCTCATTCTTGGGGTAAACGTGTCGTATTGCCTAAATAGAAAAATGGTGATGTCTCGTCCTAACATGTGTTAACATTCCTAATTAATGAACATGCTTAGGGAAGAGAAAGGTAAATTTATCTAGCCTGAATGGCGAACACCTTAAGATAGAACACTTTATGATTTAAATGGCTCTATTTTCACTGTTGGGGGCTGAAGTTCATCTTCTACGTAGAGTTTCTTATTCTTTCACGTTCTATATATTTAAAATACGGATCATAAAAAATAGTAATTATAAAAAAGAAGGTTTTAAATCCATATTTTTGGAAATAAAAAGGAGAAAAGAAGAAAACATATCTACATCGAGAAAAACATATACAAACAAATCGAAAATTGCATCTCAATTCGTCCATGTACTAAACAAGTAGATTGTCGGGTGTATTTGTCACGAGAAGAAGAATGCAACTAGAGGAAAAGGACATAAAATGTGGATATCGTACACGTCAATTTATTACTTATTTTGACAATAAATATTCCAGATACGTAAAATGAATGCAAATTCACTAGATGTAGGATTGAAAAGCCCCTTTCCTTACTCGTATAGATGTCAGAGGATCTCAACAACTAGCATGTTTCACAATGTCCAAGAGTGTCACGTTCTCATCGAATACAACACTACTAAGCCCATGTTAGACAACCATTACAATGAATTTCGGAGTACGTATATAAAAAGTAAGAAAAAAAATTTACATACAGAACATTTTCTTGTGAAAATGTGTAATTGAAAATTAGTTTGAAGAAAAAAATATTTATTTTAATGAATATCAAACATGGACTAAATACACTTCCAAGTTATAATAGCATATGTTACTTATCCTCCATTCAACCCTATGAGGTAATACATAAGAATAGCCTAAAATTGAAGCCATAATTCAAGAATGGCCTTTGTCCATTTTTAAAGTTCCTAAAATACCCTCAAGATAAAAAAAATTCTAACAAGTCATTCTAAGATATAATGGATTTCATTTTAGTCTCTAAAATTTTTATTTTATATAAATTCGACAAATTGCTTTCCCTTCGGAATTAAAAATTTAACTTTTCTTCAGCATTAACTCTTTCCACCTATTAAGCCCAAGAATTTGATAAGATTTTTGTTTATAATTGAAATTGTATTTTTGTCTTATTGAAACCCACACAAAATGGTATCAGAGCCCTAGAGATCATGAAAATTGAAAATTCTAAGGATTTAGA
>CAIGRM010043478.1:0-10959 GCA_903798335.1 Fraxinus albicans
AACAACTGGAAATGTTTCAAAAAAGTAGGCATACAACGTATAGGCCCAAAAATTATTTCACAAAATAATCCGTCTTTTTCCATTTATTGGTTTATTCCATATATAAAGTTTCACATGGTAAAAGAAACTGTTGAAATTTATTTCTAGGAGATAAATTAAATTGATGTGCACTAATGGACATTTTTATTCTTGGATGAACTAATCCCTAATGGAGGGGTCCAAGTACAAAAATCCAAAAAGCATGCACTGAATTAAAATGAAAGTTAAAAAGCATGTCAATGAAAATAACTCGATTAGAAAAGCATCCAGGTGACGACAGAAACTGTTCCAAAGAAAGTAAATGCAGCAATTGTCAGTAAGTAATCAAAATTGGACAGTGAGTACACGAGCCAGTGATCTAAAATCCAGAAGGTATCTGAGGTGGCCGGTGCTAGTTGCCACACAACTGTTAATTGACAACCATGTAGATGACTGCTGAATTATAGGCCCCCTATTAGATACACTTATTCTAGAAGAGATAAGAAGACTTGCACACCAACTGGCGGGAAGCAGCAAAAGATTTCTACAACGGATTCTGCTAGCTAAAACAGAATTAGTTGACAGAGGCTTATATAAGGAAATAAGAGGGAACATTGTAGACAGGAAGAATTTGAGTAATATGGAGAGGAGAGGAATTGCCCCTCTCAAATGGCTATGTAACCACTTCATTTTTTCTGTAATCACTTGTTCTATCAATCACAGTATCAGTTTCTCTCTATAAACTATCATTTCTCACATTACCAGTTACATTTTCCTTGTGTACTTGTTCTAACCCCTTGAATCCTATCACTGACATGCAGTGAAAGTAACTCTGTCATTAGGCACATCACCAATTGATGGGTATCATTTCAACACCATAAGCATCATTGGCCTAATTAAGCACCATGAATACACAGCATATGTGCATTGAAAAAGCATACACACTCTCCTATTGCACAATGTTAGGGGGGCAAGCAAACCTAATATCTAAAAAATGGCTTTAGCTACCATATGAATGAGATGATACAAAACGAGAGGTAAATTCTGGGGAACACCAAGACCTAAATTTTCCATATGAACAACATACCCAATTATAAAACCTACTAACCAAATTGTGGTTCTGTTTATAACTGTACAGAAGCAACCATAAAATAAAAAGACTCACCACAGCAGCGCACTGTAAAAAAAGCCAGTCATGAGGGCAGTTATCCAGCAGATGTATATTGTCCTTTGGTTCTGCCACTGAAAAGAAGCATTAGTTTAATAAACACAGAATCCTTTGGTATGAGCTTACCTACAAAAAAGGACGTGTTGCAACAAAGGTAGTAAATAGAGTAAGTCGTGAAGTAAAAATAACTTACAGTTACCAAGACCACCCCAGCCTTTGTTAATGATTCCCCTTTGTTCCGTTATTTCTAAAGCTTCAACAATTATTTGTGTCATTTTCTCGGGATCTTGAACAGGCTGAGATGGAAGAAATAAGTTGAAGATGATAAATATGTTCCAAGAAAGATCGAGTTAACAAAGGCCAAAAAGAATGAAAACCATTACAATGTTAAAAGCATACACGTTATGGAAGATGAAGAATGTACACACAAAAGAAGCATGTATCAGGACAAACCAACAAAAGATTTCTACTTTATGGACATGCTTGTTAGTCAAGCTGTAAAAGTAATTAAACAAGATTCTGATAAAGACTGCATAAATTTCCAAAAATATAAAAGAGAGAATAAAAACAGATATTTTGACAAAAATATATCACATTGAATAGATACTCAACATAATGAAATTGTTGCTTACATATGCATGCAAAACAATGACAACCAGCATTGCTTTTAATAATAGAGTCTAATTTTGCAACAGTGAATTAGATTCTCCAACTTCAACAACACGTAAAGATCACATATGAATACATTGTCAATATACATTATACAACATTTAATCAGAGGTCAAGCTTCCAGGACATAAGACAAACATCAAGTCAATTCTCAAACTGAATCTCCAATAAGTGCACTCAAACGGCCACAAGGAAACGAATTGCTATTCACGTTGATTATTTTATATACAGCACAAGAAAAGTAGCATACAAGGTTAACAAAGAAAGCAGAAGTAGACTATTTAGTGGATTTTCCTTTATTTAGGGCTTGGGGATTATTGATGAGAATGATATTAGGGAGTTCTGGAAACTCACAAGACTACCAAACCCAACATAGATAGGCTTTGGACCCGCTTTAAGCCAGTTTGCAAGTGACTCCGGCGGTTCATAATTTGTCGCAAGATCAAGGAAGCAGAATCCAACCACATCAACCTTAGGTCCCCAATCTGCAAAACAAGATATTGTTATAGAGCTCAAACCGGTAACCCAGTAAACATAGTCATTCCACCTAACTATAGTCATGGCAAATAAATTAGAACTCACAAGCTTTAAAATTGAAAGGCAACTTTATCATGGCACTAGTACGCAATTCTTCTGAAATAAGATAACTGTAATAAGATAAATAAATGTAATTCATAGCATGGCCACCTTTTGGTTTAGGAACGAGATGAGGACTCCATATATATCCATGTGGAATATCCGACTCAGACCCTTGCGAACCACTCAAATATGTGACTGGCCGCAGCTTAAGCTTCTTTTTTCTAACATCGTTTATCATGTCCCGTATTCCTAGCCAAATCAAGGAGTCGACAATCTGATATGATAGCTGCAAAATCATGCAAGAAAGAAATCTCATATGGTAAATAGTTGTTTTATCAAACTTTATGAGAGAGAGAGAGAGATGTGATCAATTCCAGGCAGAGGGGCGAAACGAATTGTCCTAACAATGTAAAATTCCAAGATAATAATTACAAGAAAATGTACAAGGCTTAATCGAACTCACCCTATATCCAGCTGGTTGCTTAACACGGGACAAAGGATGAGGAAATTCACTGGTTGGCCTGGAAGAAAGAACGAGAATCACAGAATCAATATGGTTAAAGATTTAAGACAAGAAGTTGGTTAACATGAATTGGAAATTAGTAAAAAATGACTAAATTTCGTGTCTTAGCTAAAGTAACTACAAAGAAAAATATGTGCCTCCGTTTGGAAAGAATTTATAAACAGTTTAATTTATAAATAGATTAGAAATAAGTGGTGGTTAAGTGGATAGTACTTGCCGGGTCCATTGGAATGTGTGGTTGAAAATGAAGTTTGACCATTTATAAATTGATTTATAAAGTTTGCCAAACGGAGGCTACATCTAAGGATCAAAAGGTTTGGACAAGACTTACGTCCATGGCATTGTGAAAAATATATGAATTGGTATATTCAGTGCTTCTGCAACATGTGTATGCCCTGAAATGGTACTACAGGTGAGAAATTAGCACTGTTCTTTTGTCAGGAAGCATGTACAATTGGACCTTAGCACAAGAGCATTAACAAAACATCAATGGATGACCTTCCACCACACCAACCTTACTTGAACTGAGTCTTTATTAAATATAAATAAGAGCAGATAGGTAATTCGGCAACTTGACGAGCATTTTTTGTAAATTACAAATGTGCAACACAAGCTTAGAGAACACTGAGGCCATAAAACCATAATTTTTTAAACCTACACTTGAAACTAATTGATTTCAATTGACGCTTCATCACTCTGATTGATTTCAATGGACAAGTACATTTGAGATTTCAATCGTGTAATGTAACTTCGATACACAACAATGATAAAGGACCATCACTCCTCATAGGTTCCATTTTAAAATATCTTTATGCTAATTTGCTTGGGTCAAATATATACAACTATGTACGTAATTCTTAGAATTGTGCATCCTTGCACATTCAAGTGAAAAAAAAAAAAATCGTTGCTTGATTTAGCAAAGAAATTAAAATGCACATCAAGTTCAAGAATTAAATTCAACTAGCATGAAGCCATACATCTGAAGTGGCTAAGAACTTGGTTTGTGGTTAAATGCTTATTACTCGGGGTTACAAGACATGCACATCTTCATTCCCAAGACTAAATTTGAGGGTTCCTGTTTCAAGTGTGGCTGGCTCTTCCAGAAACCATGGACAAGCAAAAAATGTTTACATGGTTGCTGTATTGCCATGAGTTTATGCTTAAATGATTTCTCACCGGTAGCAAGGAATATCTCATCTCCACTCAATCTAAGTGGCAAACAGAGGAGGACAGAAGAATAACTTTCCTCATGCTGTGTTAGAATGAGGAAACTTGCACTTTTGGCTGTCGAGACCATTGAAATTTTCTCTCTCAATATCTAAGTTGAACTTATTAATGATTAGAAACTTCAATGCTGCTAAAAGAATAGGAGATTGCAGCATTATGGCTTCAATTTATATGCGGTACAGTAGGAACCAAAACCATGTTGTGACACACCCACCCACATGAAATGTCAATTAAGAAAACGTGTGAAGAATGTGCTTCATGTTGACCCTTTGTCCAAACCAATGTCTACTTTTGAATCTATGAAAGCTAGAGAGTTTGATTATGCACACAGTTCGTGATTGATTTTTAATATATGTATTCTGGCATAGATTCTTTACAAAATCGAAATTCAACAAATTCAAGCATCATGCCCAGTGAGAATCTTCCATGGAAGAACAAACACACAAAAAGAGAAAATCCAGGGGAGGGGAAGATGAAAAGCTTAAAGCGAAAGTAGACTTTTATTAATATTCTCATACAGTAAAAGGGAAAATATGTTATGACATACCATCCACGTGAACTTCCAATTAAAGAAAACAAGCATGAAGAAAATATACTTTTATAGTCTCTTTATCCCACTTAACTTTAATCCGTAATAGCTAGATTGCACAACTCTTAAGGACAGTTCGTACTAGTCTTTAATATGTATTCTAGGAAAAAATAATAACAGCAAGTTGAACCATATTTCCAATAAATTTGGAGTCAGCTACATGAATCTTTTTAACCATTACATTCGTTCCCACTTCCAAAGCTGTCTCTTCTAACTCGTCTTTTGAAATCAATCGTTTTGCAACCACCTCAGGCCATGTAAATTTCCTTACAGTTCTCTATGCTAACTTGTTCTACTAGGATTGCATACAAGACTAACCTCAACCATCTTTAAGTAACCCTCGCTTTTAGTTTATCCTTAATTGTTCTCTCTGATTCTGGTCATATATCTTATTTGTCTATTTTGGTGTGTGTGCATACTTAACATTCTCATACTTATTAAATCAATCTTGTAAATTTTGTTTACTGATGGTCCAATGCTCATTCGTCAGTACCATAATCATTGTTGTCTAGTAGCCATTACAAAGCTTTCCTTTTTGTGTAGATATCGCCGTTGCATATGACCCCTCTTTTCTTTTTTCATCCAACCTTTTGTAATCACATTCATCATCTCCTCTTTAAGTCATACCTTACAGAAAAAAAAAAGTATGGGCAGAGGGTGGGGCGGGTAGGGTATCTAGAGCAGTCACTCTTTAGGACATCATGATACTCTAGTTTGGCACCACCATCATCCTTATTATCATAGCTAAAAACACACTCTTATGTGTTCCGTCCTAATTCTACTATGCCTAAACACTCAGATTACCAAGTGGTCTTCCATAGTTGAAAATATATCCCAAGAAACACCTCTTCAAAATTCCAAATTCAACAGCTTGTAGCAGCCAGCTAGCCAATTTATCGTTCTATCAAAGGGATAAGGAAATTCACATTTTTAACAAGGAAAAGTTAGAGACCTCGAATCCCAAGTGCTGACAACCTAAATTACAAGATAGCAACCATGAAATCAACTAAAATAAAGAAGTGTGAAACAAAGTAGAAGCAAAAAAGTATCCATAAGAGACAATCTAACCGTATGCCGGGGGATTGGCTATAATTGCATCAGCTTTGAAAGGAATCCCAGAATCAAGATCAGGCTCCTTGCACGCTGGAAGCAGAGAATATATTATTTCCTTCATCTGATTTCTTTGTATAGGTATTTCTGAAGGGCCTGATGGTAAAAACCCTTTGTTTTTAACCATGTCTGCAGAAAAAAATAAAATTAAGTCGTTAATGAATTGATTGATTCATTAGTGATCAGTAATTACCCAGTAAATAAATGTCCAGATTTGGCAACTAGATCAAAACATAATTATATGAAATAAATTGATAAAAGATTTGGGATCAACTCGTAATATCCTTGAAGCAATTCTCCACTGTCAACACAAAAGACCAAATGAAGTGACACATACAGTGTCTAGGATCAGAGTGAAACAGATCTCAATTAAAATGTTACAATACAATGAAACATTTCAAGGCACATAGAAACTAACTTTAATATGTTCGAACAGGAAAAGATGGACGCTGTTCCTCAGAAAAAAAATGTTGGGACCCAGAATAACATCACTCCACAAGATAATTTAGGAGCAATAAGACAATAAAAGGAAGTGTCCGCAGTGAAGAGATAATAATTTGATATCTTTATTCACAGAAGAATATACATATATATACAGATTGAGAAATCTAAATTAGGAAGAAGGAAACCCTATAATTAAGTCAATCCCTATAATTAAGCCTCTATATAATTATTTACACTAACAGTGTCAATAACCAGTCACTAAGAATTTTTGATACTGCTTGGCATATAAAATTGCTTCAAAATTCCAGATATTTATGAAGGTAAGACAAATGAGAAGCATTAGTCATGCTGCAAAACTACACTTGTAGATGATCTAAATTAAGGAATTTAGTTCATGTAGATAAAGATAATGCTAATCTTAATGGAAAACGTTTTGCCTAGAAAAGGAAAGATTACATTTCATTGTGGAAAATAATCCAATCACATAACAGGAGAATGACAACATATTGCCTCGAAAAGGAAAAATTGCATTTCACTGTGGAAAATAATCCATGACAGAACAGCAGTTGATACCAGATCATAATAATCTTTCTGTCTTTTAGCATTTTGTCTGTCCTCTGCTGTTATGTGTGTTGTATGATATTCAGAAGAACTTTTAGTTGAGAAGATTAGGAAAAAGATCGATAAATCAGCAAAAACCATTGAAGAACTCATAAACAGATGCAAATCCAAAACCAAGACTAATTACTATATTTGAATAAGTCTATCCTCACACAGTTGTTAAAAGCTAGTCTAAGCACAAAATGCAGAGATGTGTATTCCCAAGGCATTCCTCAAGTGTTGACACATAGCACTCCCAGTAAATGTAAAATTTCAGAAAAGTGTGAGACACAGAAAATTAAAAACACAATAACTATGCAATTTTTTGAATTTTTGGGCCTTTTATCCTTTCGATCTGAGCCACTAATTTTAGAGTGTGTTTGGTAGAGATTAAAATCAGATTAACATTGAAAAACTAGCTGTTATTTTTGACTTTTATTAGACGAGTGAAACCAAATAACGTCTATATTTTCAATTTTAATTGGATTTGTAGTGTTACCAAACAAGCTCTTATTTTAGTTTGTCAAGTCTTGCTGACTATTTGACTTGCTAAATTTGAATTAGTTATTGAGCCCCTGTTTGGTGCACATTTTGGGGGCAAGAATACATTTTTTATTGTTGATGTGATGGGGAATATATGGTTGAAAAAGAAGGGAGAAGTTATTGATGTGATGTAAAATATTATTTTATTGAAAAATGTGTGGTAAAAAATGAATAGAAGAACGAAAATGAAAAAAATAATGTGAACCAAATAGGGGTTGAATTATATTGAAGGCCTTAAAATGAATTCAATTCAGTGCTGATTTTCTCAAATGAGTTGAAATGAACTGATTTAACATTAATAGAAGTATTGCAATTTTTTAATATTTCTGAACATGTTATGCATGTAAAGAAAATTTCATTTAGAGTATAATATGTGCTTTATTTCAATGGTACACCTTGCTTTTGGCTTTATCCTTAGAACCAAAGGGCCTTCAGTGCCTTGATACTCTTTGCTAAAGTGAGAACTATGGCAAGACATATAAATTTATCTTTCCTTATCTTGTCTTCAATGCTATATTTTGTTGACAAGCATGCAATACATTCAAAAACTTTTCCACCATTATATAAGAGCAGCAGTGGGCAGCACAGTTTTAGTTGAAGACAGCTAACACAATATACCAAAGTTTAGTAGAGGGCAGCACAACTTGAGTTGAAGACAGCTAAACGATATAACAAAGTTTGTTTAGTTCCAAGAACAACATATTAACTCATTAATCATGGTCAAAACAAAACATGACATCACAAAGTCGGTTCCGAGAAAAATATGAGCAACAAAAACATACATCCAGCAAGAACTTTGGGATCTCCACCAAGAGGATAGAATTCCAACCCAGCAGTCAAAACAAACTCTTTGAAATTTGAATGAGTTGCCAATCTAACACGATGACCGTAATCCTGCACCGAACCATTCTTATCAACAATATAACATAGACCCAAAAGATGAATATACTATAAAGCAGCAAATTTTCTATGCTCTTTCTTTATTTCCAGCCATCCAACGGCAAAAAATACAACTTTCTCACTTTCATTTGCCCTTGCTTGTTTCAGTCAATGTCATTCGAAATCATAAAAGTTAGTGCACATCAAATAATGCAAAACCAAATTCCATGAAGTAGGTAAATAACTAACAAATAAGTTCCAGGGGCAAACAAAGGTATATGGCCTCAGCTTCATAATCTCTCAATATAGGAAACTTATCTTCATAACCACCAAGCAACAGACTTAGGCCCAAAGACGTGTGCAGGAACAGTTCCGGAAAAATCATCCCTGTGAACCTGAATCTGACCTGAATCTGAAATTTTTATCAATCACCTAACCACTTAGAAATTTCTAGGGCAGGACAAAACTCCTGAACCAAACTGAACTGAACCAAACCAGAATCGAATTGAACCAAACCGAATGGTTCTTCTTAAATTAAATACCCGAACGGGTATCTGAATCAAGAATCGACGAGTTTAGTTCGATTTTCGGTTCTAGTCCAATAACCAAATAAGAACTGAATCTCCATAATTTTTTTATATTAAATAAGCCAAGTTATTTTAATTTTTTTTTCTAAAGGTCCGTTTAATTACAAGAATGAAATTTGGGTGAAAAGAAAATGAATTTCAGACAATTGAATTACCTAAAACTTCTTTTATTGTGAATTATCAATTAATTGTATTTGATTGTTATAATTTTTCATCAGAAAAATATTGAAATTTTGGATCTTTTGATATTCGTTTGGCTTAATTTTCCATTGAAATTGTCCATTAAAGGGGTAGAATTTGTTTTCATTGCCAAAAAAAATAAAAAATAAAAGTTCCCACAAAAAAGTTTTTCCTTAAAAACCAAGAAAATGTGAGCATGTGGGTAAAAGATGGAAAACCAATTCCATGGAAAATTTGGGCAATCAAACATGCAAAAAAATGGAAAATGGTTCCATAGAATTGAAATGCAATCAAACAAAGCCTAAATAAATTTGTCAACTAATCAATTGAGACCAAAAATATCATTTTCCTATTTCATTTGCCAACTTATTAATTTAACCCAAACCAAAATATGATTTTCTCATTTCTAATTTCCAGCCTAAGCCAACTTAATAAAATTGAACATGCCATTAATGGAGATTTTGACATTTTAAATTGGTGGAATATTAATAAATTTTAAAAAAAAAATTGTTGTTGTATATTAATTGTGTTTCTTTAATTATTCCTTATAGAGTTTCTTAATGTGACAAATGAAGTAATGGATAATTAATTTAAATGGCCGGTAAGTACTAACAATATTTTAAAATATTTTATTTTCGTAAGTTCTAATTTATATTTCATTTTTTATGCAAACTTGAAGGCTTGAAGCAAAGGAATCAATGAGATGAAATCATCGATATTGTAGTATTATTATTTATTTTTTGATAATTTGTAACATTGGTCAATGAACCTTAATCTGGAAGTTGTTATTTGTATAATTTTAAATTGGACAATGTTATTTTGTAAGAACTAAAATTGAATATGTCATTAGTTGAATTAATATAGTGTTGTTGTAAAAATTAAAAATTTTAATTATGGTAAGGAACTTAGGAACCAAACCGAACGAAAATTAAATTTGGACCTGACGGTTGTACTTACTAAATACCCGAAAATTCAAGTTCGGTTCGGTTTTGACCATGTCCAGCCCTAGCCGCGTGGCCCAGACCAAAACACTAATTGATGCAATGGTGTTAAGTACAACCATCAAAAATCATAATGGTAATTCCTAGTTATTCCTTTCTTGTTTCTTCCTTCTACCTTTTTCTCTTCTAGCAGAAAATATGCATAAAGGATCAGGTTTCCAATAACTAGATAACGGCTTGTAGAAATGACATCAAAAGTACCTGCATTTTTTTCCCAATTGCAACAAATGGTTGTACATCTCCGCGCGTCCCAACAATAAGCATTACAATCTGCAATGGGGGGATGTCTTCAAGCTCTGTTGCATCATGAGGTTCTTCATCAACTTCATTACATACATTTTCAGAACCAACTCCAAGAGTTTGAGCTTCAACATCTCCTGGAACTTCAAATTCTACAGTTCCATCATCTTTAACAGTGGCTATTCTCTTCAACAATTTGAGCTGCAGCGATTTAAATACTTAAAAGAAAATCCAATTCCACCTTGTATAAGAAGTAATACGCAATGAGATATTTGTAGATAATCCACTGAAATCAATTAGATATATGCAACTAAATTAGAAAGTACCTCCATGATGGAGTATAAGAACAAGTTTAAAAATGTTATTGAAAGGTATCGGCTGATAATTTTTTATTTTTATTTTTTTAACATAAATACGAAGTCATGATGAAAAAGAAGATGAACATATGTTATTTGTCAGATCCTTGCCCATATTCATGGTCTTATAAAGAGCAAAGGTCAACAACCAAAATTATGTTGCCGAAAACATGTCTCAATGCAGTTTCCTGGACAAAAAGGGGAGGGGGGGGGGGGGGGGGGCAAAAAAAAAAAAATTAAAAAAAA
>CAIGRM010043490.1:0-13706 GCA_903798335.1 Fraxinus albicans
GTGAGTGAAAGGAAAAGTGTGACCGATTGCATGTGTTTTCAAAGTATAAAGGTCTGGAGGGGTGTTCTATGCGACCGCATAGAACAAGTTGGCCCTGCACATATGTATGCGACCGCAATCCCTGGTGGTCTATACAGTTGTATAGAATACCAGGGAGTGCTTTTCTGGCATAATTCAATAATCATACATTAGATCATTCGCCACCCTGAGACCTCGATTTTCATGCCAACAAGCTCGAATACATGTAAGAAAGGTATGCAAAGTAGGGAAATTATAACACATGCTTAAATCTTCGACAACTCGTTTTTGGGCAAACTTCACTAAAAAAACTCAGTTTTCAACCCACATTGCAAAATGGCATTCCAACTCTCCGACAACTTGTCAAAACACATTTTAAACTGCAAAGGGTGCGTGGATGCCGTGAATTTGGTGTGGAAAATATTTTAACCTTTAAAACATATGATGATCCTGAAAATAATAATTTTAATTGTGTTGCCTCGAAATGCATGATTTTCACACCAAAACAACGAAATCCCATTTCAACACCCCCAATCTTATTCACAACACATGCCAAACCAATATAGACCATGCATAGACTCTTAATGATCCCTGGGGACGATGAATAACCCAATATGCCTAAAAATGTCTAAAACATGAAAAATTTCTTAATTAATGCATAAATCAAAATAAATAAAAAGGAAGAATATGTTGGGTTGCCTCCCAACCAGCGCTAGTTTATAGTCTATAGCTCGACTATGCTTCGGTTGATTCACTTTGGTGTGCTAAGATAGACGGTGGACTTTTCTTGTGAAAAATCAACGCTCTAATGAGGTTTCAATCACTGTCCATTCACCTTAAATGTTCATTTGCTATCGTGAATGATTTCAACTGCTCCATATGGAAACATTTTACTGACTGTATACGGCCCGGACCATCTTGACCTCAACTTCCCGAGGAAAAGCTTGAGTTGTGTATTGAATAACAGGACTTGTTGCCCGACTACAAACTCCTGTCTCTGAATATTCATGTCATGCCACTTTTTGGTGCGCTTCCTGTAGAGTTTTGCATTCTCATATGCTTTCAGTCGGAATTCATCCATCTCATTCAATTGCAGCATTCTCTTTTCACCAGCTGCCTTCAAATCAAAGTTCAAATTCTTGACTGCCCAGTATGCTCGGTGCTCCAACTCAACTGGAAAATGACATGTTTTCCCAAAAGCCAACCGATATGGAGGCATGACTATATGTGTTTTGAATGTTGTCCTGTAAGTCCATAGTGCATCGTCAAGCTTCTTAGACCAATCTTTCCTAGAAGAGCTACGGTTACCTCTAGTATTCTTTTCAACTCCTTGTTCCAGATTTCAACTTGGCCACTGGTTTGAGGGTGATATGAAGTTGTGACACGATGCAGAACGCCATATTTAGCTAACAAGGACTCAAAAGTGTTTTCCCTATCACTGATTGTAGCCCGATGAGTGCCTAACATGTGAAAATATACTTCTTTAGAAACCCAATCACCACTTTCGCATAGTTGGTTGGCAATTTGGATACATAGTCAACATCAACCAGTATGTATTGATTTGAGAATGATGCTGGGAATGGTCCCATGAATTCAATTTCCCATACATCAAACAGTTCCACCTCAAGGATGTTATTCAGTGGCATTTCATTCTGTCTCGAGATATTACCAGTGCGTTGACACCTATGACATCGTTACACAAATTCAAAAGCATCCCGGAATATGAAAGGCCAATAGAACCCAAATTGTAGAATTTTTGCTACTGTTTTGGATGCCCCAAAATGACCTGTGTATACAGATGAATGATGTTACTCCAATATTTTACAGACTTCTTCTTCTGGTACACATCTCTGAATAATTTGATATGCTCCTCGCCTATACAAAATGGGATCTTCCCAAAAATAATATTTCAAGTCAGCGAAAAGCTTTTTCTGTTGATGAAACTAATAGTCCGGTGGTGTGATAAACTTGGCTAAGTAATTCACAATGTCAGCATACCAAAATACTCCTTCCATGCTGAGATTTTGCTCATATGGAAATATCTCATTAATGACAATGGAATCAGTCTGCTCTCCTGGCTCTAGTCGAGACAAATGGTCTACTACCACATTTTCGCTGCCCTTTGTGTCCTTTATCTCCATATCAAATTCTTGCAGCAGTAGCACCCAACGAATAAGCCTTGGTTTGATGTCTTTCTTCATCAACAAGTATTTTAAAGTAGCTTGATCAGTGTAAACAATGACCTTTGATCCCACCAGATAGGACCAAAACTTGTCAAAGGCATAGACCACCGCTAACAGTTCCTTCTCCGTAGTGGCATAGTTTAGTTGGCCGTCAGTTAATGTTTTACTCGCGTAGTAAATCATGTGAAATATCGTGTTCATTTGTTGTCCCAATACTGTCCCTACCACGTAATCACTAGCATCACACATTAATTCAAAAGGCAAACTCCAATCTGGTGCGTGATCACCGGTGCTGAAGTCAGCTTTTCTTTTAACGTGTTGAAAGCCACAAGACATTCTTCGATGAAGTTAAATGCGACATTCTTAACCAGTAGGCTACACGACGGCTTTGTGATCTTCGAGAAATCCTTAATGAACTGTCTGTAAATCCCGACATGCCCAAGAAACTACAAACACCCTTAACTGATGTAGGCGGTGGTAATTTCTTAATAACCTGAATTTGCGCTTTGTCCACCTCTATTCCCTTAGCTGAAATGCGATGCCTCAACACAATGCCCTCCATACCATGAATAACATGTTTACCAATTCAATACCAAATCGGTTTCCCTGCACCGTTGTAAGACCAAGCTCAAATACTCCAAACATTCATCAAATGACGATCCAACACCGAAAAGTCATCCATGAAAATTTCTATAAATTTCTCCACCATATCATAGAAAATTGCCATCGTCCAACGTTAAAAGATAGCATGAGCATTGCATAACCCAAAAGGCATCATACGGTAAGTAAATATACCATAGGGGCAAGTGAAAGTGGTCTTCTCCTGATCATCAGGTGCTACTGGGATCTGATTATATCCAGAATAGCCGTCAAGGAAGCAATTGTGTGAATGTCATGCCAGCCATTCAAGCATTTGATCAATAAATAGAAAAGGAAAGTGATCATTCTAGTGGCAACATTGAGTTTCCGGTAATCAATGCACACTCTCCAGCTTTTAATAGTTCGCATGGAAATTAACTCATTCTTCTCATTTTGCACCTAGTAATACCACCGTTTTTAGGTACAACTTGGACTGGACTGATCCATGCGCTGTCTGATATTAGGTAAATGATTCCGACGTCGAGAAGTTTCAGTACCTCGACCTTGACTACCTCTTTCATGTTCGGGTTTAGCCTTCGTTGACCATCTATACAAGGTTTAAAATTCTCATCCATTAGAATCTTGTGCATGCACAGTGAAGGGCTGATCCCTTTGATATCCGTGATAGACCATCCAATTGCTGTTTTATTTTCTCGGAGAACCTGTAGTAGTCTCTCTTCCTCCAGCTGACTAACTGAGCTCAATATAATCACGAAAAGTGTAGAAGACTCCTCCAAGTAAGCATAACGAAGATGATGTGGTAGTTGTTTAACTTTGGATGCTGTTGAGCAGACTGTAGTGGCTTTGAAGGGCCAGTTCCTAATTCCTCGAACTGTTGTTTCCTTGTGTATGGTAGGTTAGTTTCCAAAAACCTCGCATATGTCTCAATCTTAATGGAATCAGAGTGAGTAGATTGAGAATATGCGATGCATGCTTCATACACGTCAGACAAGTTGTGCAGCAGAAATGTGTCTTGGACCATTTTTTCAATAACATCAATCTGAAAATAGCTATTGAATTCAGTGCGAAATTTCATGGCCTTAAAGACATTGAAAGCAATTTGTTCCTCGCTGATCTTAGCTGACCCTACTATACATCGATGAGCACTCTCCCAGTAGCTAAGAATGGTCGGCCCAGTATAAGCGGTACATCCTTATCTTCCTCCATGTCTAGGATAAGGAAATATACTGGGACAATGAATTTTTCCACTTTAATCAGCACATCTTCTATAATTCCCCTTGGGTGAGTAAGGGATCGATTAGCCAGCTATAGAGTCATTGTTATTGCTTTAGCCTTTCCCAAACCAAGTTTATTGAAAATAGAAAGAGGCATTAAATTAATACTTGTACCTAAATCACATAAAGCTTTATCAAAATGACAATTTCCAATAGTGTAAGGTACAATAAAACTCCTTGGCTCTTTAAGTTTTAGAGGAAGCTTTTTCTGGATTCTAGCGCTGCATTCCCCAGTTAACATTACCATCTCATGCTCATCTACCCTGTGTTTTTTGGATAGAATGTCTTTAAAAATTGTGGCATAGCAAGACATTTGAATAAGGGCATCGGCGAACGGAATGTTGATGTGTAGTTTCTTGAAGACCTCTAAAAATTTCTTGTATTGTTGATCCATCTTATGTTTTTTAATCTCTGAAGAAATGGAATATGAGGCTCGTATGGATTGATGGGATTATTCTCCTGAACCTTTGGTGGTTTTGAACTCTCATTTGCAGGTACTTCAGGTGTCTTTTTAGTCTGCTCCATTTGCTCCTCACTCGAAGAATGTATTTTCTCCTTACTTATAGTAGGTCTCTTGTCATGAATTTTTGAAAGTTGCACCCCGCTTCTAGTTGTTATTACTTTGGCTTATTTCTTTGGGTTGATCTCTGTATCGCTGAGTAGTGAACTTGGTGCTCTGCCATTCATAGATAGTACCATTTGTCCCATATAAGTTTCTAAGTTTTTAATAGCAACACTCTGATCTTGGAGAGTTGATTAAATTTTTCGCATAAATTGATTATTGGCTTCCATGTACTGGTTTGTTTTCTCCATGAATTTACCGAACATTTATTCCAACTGTAACTTCTTCTCGGGTTGCTGAAACTGACCCTATGGCCTATTCTGGTTCTGACCATCCCAAGAAAAATTAGGGTACTTCCTCCACCCTGGGTTTTAGGTTTCTGAATATGGATTCATTTGTTGACATTGTTCCAATTGTACGAAGTCCACTTGTTCCATACATTGAGCTAAAATAGGGCACTCCTTTATGTTGTGATTTGCTCCACACTCCTCACAGCTTGGATTTTTTGTTTGTGCAGCGTTAGCTGTTTGTGATATGCTCTCCACCTTATGGAATAAGGAGTCTATTTTTGCTATTAAGGCTGAGTAAGCATCCACCCCGTATACACCAGCACCTTCCTTTGAACCACCGGTTTAGAACCCCACATTGCTGAAGTAGTTGCTCGAATAGTTTCAAGGCGTCATCAATGGTTCTTGTTGATAATGAACCATTTAACGAAGAATCCACCATGCTTTTGAATTATGGAAGCAATCTCGCATAAAAATATTGGACTTGGAGTCCTTTGCTAATATCGTGATGAAGACACTTCCTTAGCATGTTTTTGAACCGATTCCAAGCTTCATCGAAGGATTTTGATTCACCTTGACGGAAAATTGAGATTTCATGCTTCAAATTTGCAATTTTGGCCAGTGGAAAGAACGTTGTGCAGAATTTCTGAGCTAAGTCGTTCCATGTGCTGATGCTGATAATAGGTTGAGAATCCAACCACTCCAGTGCTGTCACGTAGCGTATGTGGTAACAGCCGTAGTCTGATAGCATCATCTAAGATACCCTGATATCTGAAATGCTGACACACCTCAAAGAATCGAGAGACGTGAGTATGTAGGTTTTCTTCAACTCTTCCATAGAACTGATGTCCATTTTGAAACAGATGTATGACATTGGTCTTTAACCGGAAGTTAGACCATCCCAAAGGAGGGTAGACGATGCTAGATTGACTCTGAATGATTTACGGTGTCATGAAGTCCCCAACTAGCATGTTTTCCTCATCAATAATCTCCTTTTCATTGACTTGAACCAATTGTAAGTTTTGCACGACACCATTTGTAGTACTATTCTTACTTCTCTTTGCCTGCGATGGAAGGTGCGTTCAATTTCTGGATCAGCTAGTATCAAGTCACTGTCAAGCCACCTTCGCATACACGACCTGAAAAGGAATCACAAGTAGTAATTAGATAGTTTACTAAAGAGAAAAATTACTAACTAAAACATAAATAATTAAAACTGAAGATAAAATTCGAATTAGTGTCAAAATGAATAGAATTGAACTAAATTCAATCCTTGGCAACAACGCCAAAGACTTTTTTCACGAAAATATTTCGAATTAAACTCATCGCAAGTGTACGGTTCGTTACAAATAATAAAGTGGACTTTTTGAGTTCAAGTATCATCCAACAAGGATTGATTAGTTTCAATTCAAAATATTGTGACCTTAACCGAAATAATAAAAAGTGAGAGTGTTTGTTTTGATGAAATTATAACTAAATTAATCATCAATATGCAAGTATGAATGAATTAACTAACTAAATGCAAATTGATGATGAATGTAAATAAAACTATAAAAATGAGAATGTTTGTTTTGATGAAATTATAACTAAATTAATTAGCAATATGCAAGTATGAATGAATTAACTAACAAAATGCAAATTGACGATGAATGTAAATTGAAGTATTTTCTAATGTATGATGAATGTACTAGGATCAAGAATCCCCATGTAATATTCTTCTCTAAACCTAGTTCTACACCTTGACACACGATTAAAATAATGAAGAATCAATGCTCCTAAATTATTTAACATTCTCTCTCGAGTAAAGTTAAACATATCCCAATATGCCACCCAACTATATCTCTATGACGGATGCGACAAACAAGAATGCATGAGATTTTATGAACAATTATCGATTCACATAGGGCATAGCGGTATATTTCTATCCCCCATCGGACCCTATGATTATTTATATCATGTCGAACATATTCCCCTTCTTTCGAATGCATGAAACAAGCCACCAAAGTCACACAATTTCATATACAATAATTATGGAGAAAAAGAAACTCATATAAATCATTCAAATATTCAAACGTGTTTTTGATTGTCAAGAATGTAAAAAATAAGAATTTAAAATCATAATAAATAGTTCATATAACCCTAGTACATAATTAATTTAGCCAGCATGGTAGAACAAAGAAAATCTCTTGCGGTTTAATCCTTAAACTTCATCACTCCAACCTCGACCTCTTTTCCCATGTCTTCTTCCTCCAATGTATTATTCCAATTTTCAATTAGACCTCGACATCTTCAAGTCTCAAATTCCTCTTCCGGGTTATCTTTCAATTATTTGCATATTAGTCCCCGAACTTTGATTTTCTTTCATTTTAGTCATTTTTTTACATTTTCCCTCCAATTTCTGCCATATTCATCAATGTTGTCTTGCAAAATACAAATTACATCGAATTAAGCTATATTACACATATTTATTGACAATTGTCCATGTTTGTAAACTAAAATAAGTGTGTAAAATGCACTTATCAAGTTCAAAAATAGGTTGATTTCTGGGTGATATCTATTCGTGCACAGCTCTTCAACATCTATATATTGGACCTCTCCTTCATAGTTTCATTGTATGAAATCCTATGCATTCATAGCATCTCATATAACATCAATTTTTTGTTTAAATTATGCATAAAAAATAGCCTTTCATTTTCATAAAAAAATGAGTTCAAAACTCTTTTTTGCGTCATCGTTTAAAGTGATTTGAAGTGCCGCAATCATTTGAATTTGATTGTTGTATCTTGAGAGACGATTGCCATTCATTGTTGGCACTTGTATGAGACAAATTCATTTTAAGGACAAAGAATTCAACTTTTGCCTCGATCATTTGCATTCCATTCCTTTGGTATAAGTTCAATCCAACTTTCAATTTGAATTTGGGTAGGTTTCAATAAGTTTAAGTTTATTACAATTAGGAAATCACTTTGTGTATTTATAAACAATGAGCTTAAGAAGATTTTTTTCAAGTGATTTCTTTACAAATTTCAATTTTACTCGGTTAAACTGAATTTCTTTTTCACTTTAACTTTTATATTCTTTCTTGGTATTAAACTTGGTTTGGTTTATCTTCTGTTTGTGTAACAGATACAATTGTTGTTAATCCATTCGCTAGGAGATGACATCAACTCTGGTATAGTTTTCAAAAGTTCTTTTGATATGATAATGTTGGGAGGTTTCAAAGGTTCTTCAATGTAGTCCTTCTTTCTATCAGGTGGATCGACATCTTGTGCTAAAATGAAATCCACCACTTCCTTGGTCCTGTGTAGCTTTCATTAGCAATTGTATCAGTCTTTGAGTAACTGGTTGCCATTTATTGCTCTAGAGGGTCATCGAACAATTCTCTTTTGAAACTTTTACCCTTCAATGCGTCAATTGATTGGACCATGTGGCAAGTATTGACTTTATTTGAGGATTTCTTCATTTGATAATCGTGGAACATGATTTTCCTTATTGGACATCAATCAGAGCTCTCCCAGTTGCCAAGAAGGGCCAACCAAGAATTAATGGTAATTCTTGATCTTCTTCCATATCTAAAATCACAAAATCTATTGAGAAGATGAACTTGTCAACTTTAACTAACACATCTTCAATTATCCCTCTGGGATATGTGATGTATCTATCAGCTAGTTGCAAAGTGATTGTGGTGGGTTTCATTTCTCTAAGGCCCAGCTTCTTGAATACAGATAATGGCATCAAATTGATGTAAGCTTCCAGGTCACACAATACCTTATCAAAAGTAGAAGTGCCAATTGTGCATAGAATAATGAAGCTGCTTGGATCTTTTAGTTTTTGAGGAAACTTCTTTTGGAGAATGGCACTACATTCTTTTGTCAGCTTGACTGTCTCAAATTCCACAGCTTTCTTTTATTTGACATCACTTCCTTAAAAAATGTGGCATAATTTGGCAATTGTGCCAAAGCATCAGCGAAATGAATATTGATGTGGATCTTTCGGAAGACTTCCAAGAATTTGGCAAACTACTCATCGAATTTTTTCTTCAAGAACCTCTGTAAATAAGGAAGTTGTGGCTTCAAAATGGGAGGATAATTTGGAAATGAGATTGAGTTAGGCCGATAGTTATTCTTTGTTGCCTCTTCTTCAATTTTAACTTCTTCAACTAGTTTTTCTTCCACATGATCTGAAGCAAGTGTAGAAACTACAACCTTTGTAGGCTTGCTCTCTTCAAACTCTTTTCCACTCCTCTGTAGGCTTGATTATTAGCCCCATGTGGTAGCTGCAGCACGTTAACATTGTTACCATAAGAGAGGTTCTCATAGTTTCACAGTCCTGGATGGTACAGTTTGCTGAATAGTTTCATCTTTAATTGAAGTTTTTGCCATTCAGATACTGGATTTGCTCATTCTCTATCTCAAACTCATGGTATAAAGTAGAAGCAGCAATGATAGACTCTACTTTCTGCTGAGTTACCTGTGAAGTTAATATAGCTACTTGGGTTATGAATGATGACATCTGAGCTGCAAGGGCTATAATAGAATCCACTTTATAAAGGCCGTAACTTTCTTTGCACTTGAACGCTCACTTGGTCATTGGTAGTTGTTGGTGACTATTTCATCTAGTAGGGATGAAGCCACATTTGCGATCTTGGATATCAAAGTACCTCCTGCTGTAGTATCAACTATTGTCCATGTTTGACCATTCAACCCGTTGTAGAAGATTTTCATTTGCATCCAATCCTAATAATCATGCTTAGGACATCTTCTAAGAAGATCTTTGAATCTCTCTCAAACCTCATAAAATGGTTCTAAGTCTACTCGTTTGAATTTGCCTATTTTATGAGGTGGCAATTGAGCTGTCTTAGAAGGTGGGAAAAATTTTGTGAAGAACTTCTAAGCTAATTCTTCCCAAGTTGTGATGGATCCATATGGCAAAGATTGGAAACATACTTTAGCTTTATCCCTCAAGGAGATGGAAAATAAGAGGAGTTAGATGATGTCTTTAGTAGTGCCATTGATTTTTACGGTATCGCAGATTTCAAGAAAAGAACCAAGGTGAGCATTTGGATCATGTGTTGGAGATCCCCTCAAACTGATTCTGTTGAACCATATGTATCATCGTGGCTCCAGTCCAAATTTATTTACAATAACAGTTTGGCGAGCAATATCGAAATGATTGTCGTTGACCATTGGCCTAAGATAATCTCTAATGGCCAGCTATTGAGTGTTTTGATTCGCTGCTTGTTCTGCCATTGCTTCGAGTTCGTTTCTTTGTATGCTACCTAAAAATCTGAAAATTCGTTTAATTTTATGATCAAATGGTAATCCTTCTACGCTCCTCGATATTTACATAACCCTGAAACAAAGAACAAGCAAACTAATTGAAAGAAAATAAATCTAAATTAAAACAAAGGGTACTTGGTAATAATATTAGAAAAAAAAATCAAATTAAACAATCCCCGGCAACAACGCCAAACACTTGTCACGCATTTTAGGTAAAGTAAATATATACAGCAAGTGTATAGTGTCAAATTTTGTAATATAATAATGGAGTTAGGGTGTTGAACCCACAAAGATTGATATTCAATTTATGCTAAATACTATAATTGTTTAGATCTTAATTTATCTAGAAAATCGAATTAGAAGATCAATGGTTTCAATCTAATGTAATGATGAAAATGGTGGCGAATTCAACAATATCAACGCAAGTTTTAAGAAATAAATCAATATGAGAAAGTTTAGGGTTAAGACTTCACTTAACTATCAACTATGTTTCTCAATTATATAGTTACTTCTAATTAATTTTCCCAAATTTATAAGCAAGAGCCCTAATTTAATTTTACTTCATCTCTCGAGTGTCAAGTAAAAACTATCCTTATATTTTAATTCCAATATCTCTATTTCGAATTAAAATCTAGAAATTATCAAGTTCAAAAACTATTTTATGATAGCGCCTAAGTTTCCCTCTCGAGTGCTGAAATTTAGACAATCAAGTCATTCAATTGGTGACTAAGTAATTGAAAACATTAAAATCAATAAACAAAAATAAATGAAATCAAAAATTTCAAAGAAATAACTAAATAAAATTAAAACATAATGTCAAGTTGGTTACATCAAACCATATATTAGAAGTTTAGTTCATCACTATAGAAAGAGACATAATCAAATCATAATAAAAGACATGTAGAGAAGAGTGAAGATAAAACTATTTTTTGGTGGTTGAATCAATCCTCTTCTTGATGTTTTTTCTTGATTATTACCCTCAATTGGTATTTATCTCATCTTGAAGTTCTAAGAGAAGTTGGAGTCGGAATGACATTAAAAAGAGACCACAGTATTCGAAACACTTTTTCTCGACCAGCTTGTGGCACTGCGTTGATGTTAAAATTCAGCAACAATGGCGTTGCGGAGCCCACTATCTAGTAGAAAATCAGCATTGCACATCCTTCAATAGTTTTATCATAATTTTTTCTCCTGATATCCGATTGAGGCGATTCAAAACACATTAAAAACATAACTCAAAAGGCTACAACTTTACTTGAGAAATCAAGTTTCAATTCGAACGTTTACTATGTCAAAATGGTCTCAATCTCTACCTAAAAATATGGAATATATTTGTGTAGTTGAAAATTGATTTATGAAAATATTTTGATTATATTTCACTAATTTTTAACTTCTAATTGCATTCGGTTGACTCCTAGTAGTCTTCAATTATCATTTGTGGTCTGAATCAACTATTAAAAAGTTTTAATTGAGTCCTCAAACTTTGGCTTTTACCCTTTTTCATCATTATTCACTTCTTTCTTTCAATTTAACTTCCAATAATCTTTCACCAAATAAATATCAACGTCTCATTGATTCATGACAACATCACTATTTTCTCCAAGTTTTGCACTGTTCATACCAATTCACCTTAACCTATAAAATAACATGAAAACAAAAATCAAAATGTTCTAAAACTCTAAAAATCAAACGAAATATCAAGATTATGTAGCATTAATATGATGAGTGAAACACACTAATCATTGTTCCTCCAGTCATTCTGGTAGTTCTGACTTTGTTCACTTGGCTTGTTGCTCCTCTGAGTTTGGTTCTCCCCACCATTCATACAACCTTCATTCCATATGGAGAAAAATTAGAATTTTTTTTGTTAAAGGAGGGAGGTACCTCCGAGATTTTATTAATCTGCAATCACTTGTGGCGGAGGAATATCGTGATTACATGAAAAAATGAAAGCAATAAATGAAGAAGTATTACTTCCCTTACAATGAAAATAAATGATGAAGATTAAAGCAGTAAACTAGGAAGTACTACTTCCTTTACAATAAGAACTAATGCAAATTAAGGCAAAAACAGGAATTGGAAATAAAAATCAAAATTAAAATCTGGCACTTGGCAATCCATGTCTGTTAGTTTGTACTAGTTCCCCAATATGTCGTGGTAGGTCATGTAGTCCGTATATCTGATATTGTCGATAATCCCAACCCTCGGCAGCAAGAACATCTGCAACCTGGTTTCCNAAATAAAAATCAAAATTAAAATCTGGCACTTGGCAATCCATGTCTGTTAGTTTGTACTAGTTCCCCAATATGTCGTGGTAGGTCATGTAGTCCGTATATCTGATATTGTCGATAATCCCAACCCTCGGCAGCAAGAACATCTGCAACCTGGTTTCCTTATCTATAAATGTGAGAAACTGCGTCTTTGTCAAAAGATATGATATCTGTTATACGTGTGAGTATACCCTGAATAGCGCAATGTCCTCCTCCTCTAGTGATACAGTGAATAGCTACTGTAGAATCACTAAAAACCCAAGTCCATGAGCTAGTAAAATCCATTCAAGAATAGCTCAAAACTTTGCCTCTAAAATCAAGCATGGTTCATACGAAAGCTGAGAAAGCCCTAATACAGTGGTGTACGTGGTCTCTGATGATGCCTTTCCCACTTGTAAAACCATCCTTAACACATCCATCAGTATTGATCTTGATAGATTTGATTGGTTGAGTATGCCACCGAACTAGAATAAGGAGAGATGGGGAAGGGGGTCCATAAAAATACCAAATATGGGTGCAAGTGTCAAATCCCCTCGCCAATGCACTACACGAAGCAGTCCTCCTATATGAAAAAAAGAGATCATGCGATAAGCCCTCAAAATGATACGTTTGGGAAAAATGTGAATCCATCTATGCTTCGCATCATTCCTTGCGGTCCATAGGTACCAAAATATCAGTAGAGAAATGATAATGCGAATGTGTCCACAACGACCATAATGTCCAGAGTATTTCTATCTCTGGAATCTCTGTTTGACTCTCTCTCCTGAACTCAAAGATATCTGAAAAATATTCCCAAAATGCTGTCATACCTGATTGGAGATGCTACTGCCGGTGAAAATATGATTGATAGTCTTATTCTCGGAACAACACTGACAGCAAGAAGCCAACTGGCATCCAATCCTCCCTTGAACAACCAATGTGGTCTCACCCATCCAGCAATCATGCCAAAAGAAAATCTAGCCTACACCAAGGTGCCATGCAATGTATGGCTCTGTCCGGGGCCCAACTGATTTCAGCTTCTTCTAGATAAGAGAAGCTGAGTAAAGAACTGCTACAAATAAAGGGTGTGTCCCCGTACAATACTTACCCTGTAAGAAATAGGCCCAAAGAGATCTCTGAGAATGGAACAACCACCCGAGCTTCATGGAGAAGGTGTCCACCACATCATGTAATCTCCTGAAACCTAGACCACATTCATCAGTAGGAAGACAAGTGTCCTTCCAGCTCCGCCAA
>CAIGRM010043514.1:0-16954 GCA_903798335.1 Fraxinus albicans
TTTAATTAATTCACTTCTTTGTACTCGTGTGCTTGCGCCCCTTGGAGGCATCTTGTTCCTATCCAAATTGTAATCTTCAAGTTCGATAAACACCCCTTTTTGGGACTTTTTTCCAAGAGGTTTGTTCCTTACACAATCGTCTGATCCCTTTTTAATTGTTAGCGAGTAAACGAGCGAAACATAGACAAAATACCTACAGTGAAATACAGAATCAACGGTGATATTAAACAAACCAATAATCACAGTAAAGCACCAAATATGCTGCAATAATGTTAAACAGATTAATATTGGGAGTTCCTCAAATTTCTGAGAGTTAGAATTCACAAGAATTCCGTGTTCACGACCCCAGGTTAAGGCACAATTCATAAACACCAGAAATAAGAAGAAACAAGACAGAGGAAACAAGGGGTATTGACAATATTCAAGATCAAAATAGCAGGAGATTTAGGGTTAGAAAAATTTTAACCAAACAGCTTCGAGAAGCCACCACCAAATACCCAGGGGTTCAACAGAACAACCAACACGAAGCCAAGTATTTGAGTCCGTTCACAAAAAACCAACAAGTAGTCGCTAGAGGACCAATATTTTCTCAGGAATCATCCTCAGAAAACTAAGATCCATAAAAAATTGAATCTAGAGTTTCTCCAATAAAATCAGATCTGAAAGGATCTGGTATTGAAATTAATTCCCATACCCATAACCTTCGATCGAAGGACTTGAGAGCCACCAAGAAGGCTCTGATACCACTTGTAGAGCCAAAATACAATAGAAGCAGTAAAACTTACAAACACGAAGAACGCCCAAAGTTCATTAACATCAAGAGATCGATTATCACATAGGGCTCAGGACAAACATTGTACACTTCTGTACAAAAGAAATAGCCACAAAACCCTAAAGAATCGAATACGGCAGCTACTCGATGGAAACAAGATCAAACAACTGATCTCACAACTCAAAACCCTCAATCGAAGATTCACTAAGAACCTAATCTCAAAAAAAATTATGAACAAAACCAGAAGTTTTGGTCAACACACAAAGTGTCAAAAAGAGAGGGATTGAAGAGATGAAGAACAGAAACCAAGAAGCTTTGTACAGTAAGGCAAAATGAAAAAAATCAACCAAACGTGACTGTTCAAGCCCTTTAAATACACCAATCCATCACCGTTGATTCAGCTGAAGATCAATGGTCCAGAGCAGCACACGTGTCCACCTTATTGGGTCGGGTATTGGGTCGGTTTCAATTGTGTTATCAGGCAATGGCTAAAAACTAATTCCAGCAAATGGGCTTGGCCCAGTTTCATCATT
This sequence comes from Fraxinus albicans, assembly GCA_903798335.1. NCBI lineage: Eukaryota > Viridiplantae > Streptophyta > Magnoliopsida > Lamiales > Oleaceae > Fraxinus > Fraxinus albicans. Next base: position 1,306 of record CAIGRM010043514.1, read on the forward strand.
GCCCAATGGACCGGATGGATTAATCAGATAAATGGCATCACAGCCCATCAAAAGACATGGAAAATGGAAGTATCTTTACTCACTTGCAAAATAAAATTTAACAGAGAAAACTTTCATTAGCCAGCCAACTAATGAATTATCAATAATTTCCATAATTTAATCCATCTTTGAAAACACACTATCAACATATAAGACAAGATACACCATCCTATTCCATTTTGCGCATGCAAAGGGTATTATGGAAATTATAGTTTCTTATTTGCATTTACATTTAATTTTCTGAAGTAAATTTTTTCCTAGTGACTAAGGATGACAGATTAACCACTTTGAATTTAAATCAAACCACACATATGAATTTTTAGGGTGTTTAGTTAATCAGGATTTGATCAACGATTAATAATTAATAAATGAGAGAACACTTCCAGAAGAAAGAAAATTTGACACAGTCAGTTGTTTAAAAATGATCTGCTCTTGAAAATATTTATTTAATTATGATTCCAAGACTTGGCAAAATTATGTGTTTGAAAAGATAAGTTGATGACTAATTCAGAACGAAAGCACTGCAATAAATAGGCAATCCTCTCTCACAAAATAAACATCTACAAACCGAAACATAAACAAAATATCAGTTGTACTGAAAATGGTTGTTCGCACACTAATTGCCGTTCTTGTTATCTCATTGGTTTCATTTACATACGCATCTGATCCTGCCCCCATACAGGATTTCTGTGTTGCTGTCTGCTGTCAAGGACGATGAAGCAAAGGTAAATGCATTTTACACTCCTAGAATAACAATCTTATCCCTGTGGGAAATATGCCCACTAAACTATAGAATGCTCTGTCTCCTACTAAACTTGCAGTGGAATAATATGATTTTATTACATTCAGTTTCTTTCTGATTTTCGTGACAATTCTCAGTACATTTTATGTATAATTATGTTGGCATATAGACACATATATGGCTTAACAATGGCTTCTGTACTTCTCGCAGTTTTTGTGAATGGAAAGATTTGCAAGGATCCAAACATGGTTAGTGCCGATGACTTCTTCTTTCCGGGTCTGAATATGCCTGGGAATACATCAAATCCCCTTGGATCAAGAGTCACACCTGTGAATGTCAACCAATTACCGGGACTCAACACTCTTGGCATCTCTTTAGTCCGCATAGACTATGCACCCTATGGCCTAAACCCACCACACACCCACCCCAGAGGCACTGAGGTTCTTGTTGTTGTGGAGGGCACTCTCTATGTAGGATTCGTGACATCGAACCCTGCTGACCCAAACATGAAGAACAAACTCTTTACCAAGACTTTGTATCCTGGAGACGTCTTTGTATCTCCAGAAGGTCTCATTCATTTCCAGTTTAATGTGGGGAAGACTAATGCCATTGTATTTGCTGGTCTAAGCAGCCAAAATCCAGGAGTCATCACAATTGCAAATGCAGTTTTTGGATCACATTAACCTTGATGTTCTCACCAAAACTTTTCAGGTCGACGCGAATGTAATTAAATATCTTCAAGGACAGTTCTGGTGGAACATAGACTAGTAAACAAAAATATCCATCATAAGTTTGGGGTCGTAGTGTTAACAGAAATAAAGAGGAATAATTACTGAGAATTGAGAAATTTCTCTATTGTATGGTTTCTTTATTATAAAGATCTTCAAAGAATATATATTCTGATGTAAACTATGTTCTCTTGAAGAATATTATTATTAATAAATTTTCAATTAATTAATAGAGTCCATTATCAATGGCTTTTTTTTTTTTATTTACCCCTTAAAGATTACTTAATGACTTTGCGATGAGTTTAAACGTTTTGTGAATTTCATAAACTGCCTATCCCATTAAGTTAGATGGTATCCTGGATATCATATTTCAAAACACCGTATATTAATAGCTTGTGCCAAGCCTAGCTTAAGTGATAAAGAAGTAATCCTTGTCAACCAATGGGATTGGATTCAAGTCCTTTTTGGGGTGGGGATGAAATTCTTGTAAGTGTTATGCCTCAAGTCCAATCGATTTATGCTGTAAATACTTTTAAGCATTTTATCTTGACATATCAATTATTTAATTGAATTAATATTCTTTCAGTTTAAATAATAGAGTCTTTAGATTCACGTGTTCACAAAAAGTTGTGATTGTGAAATACAAATTATATATGATTGAATTCAATCATTCGTGGTCGTAAATAATAATGAGATACAGATATCGTTATTATGGATAGATCATCACGTGTGACATTTTTTATTTGTGAAGTAAGTAGCTGATATGAGAAGTTAAAGTATGGTGACACTTAAATGAGCACATGTATGTTTCATTAAGAGAACAAAATATTGGAGATTCGCTAAACAGATTCCACATATAACTACTTGAGTGTCAGTAGTTAATCTCTAACGTTTGATAGTGATATTGGTCATTCGACTTGAAGTCATCATAGTGCCTTATATGATCACACTCATACTTTTGTGGTGTTAAGGGTTACTCTATCAAGAGTCGCTAATACAGTATCGTCAGGTATGTCAAGAATCATGTGAAAGCTGGGAATGATCAATAGATAATTCGTCATTCATATATGGTAAGAAATTATGATTTGCATTTCATTCAGTTAAGTTGATAACGAAATCCTTGGCCAAGGTTGTAACGCCCTAGATCCTAATACCCGGGCATTATTAGATCTTCATTTTCTAACTTTCGTGGCTCGTTTAAATTTTAAACGCGTCAAAAGATTTACAATTTATTTCAAACTTTAGGTGCGGAAAAAAATTCATTTTAGAAAATTTGAAAGTGGAAGAACTTAAAAGAAAGTATAATAATAATGAACTTTTAATGTCAAGTCAAATACTCGTTAAGTTGTTGGAAATATTAAGTTTTTTTTTCTTTTTGCTCAAAATTGGTTTAACCTACGTAACTTTCTCATAAAATTGTGAAATTTACCAGTAAAGTACCTAACCCTATAGGTAAGGTCATATTAAAATTTCAGGGTCAAACTCCTTCGGTTGCTATGTCAAATGATACAATGAAATGGACAACTCGACGAAACGCGATTCACCGTCGCAGTTTAGAAATAAAATTTAGAATAAAATCATTAGATATGCTATAAAGGTAATTCAAGTTTCTATGGACAGGAAACTCGTAGGGCTTTCAATCCTTTTTTATTTCAAGTTGAAATTCATATTATAATTCAAGATATCACATTTTTGGTGGCTAGAACGAGTCTGAAATTTCAAAAGGACAGAACTAATGTAAGTGTTTTTACAAAGTTAACAGTTAAACTAAATACTAAAGCGTTGGTCCATTTTATTCCATAAAAGAAACAAGATAAAACATAATTTACATAAGGTAATAGTCACTGCCATCTGCCATCACGCCTCCCGCCAAGCTCATCAATCTGAAATGTATAATTAGGATGAGCATTTTGAAGAAACACTCAGTAGTATGCACACACACTATCGAGACAATTATATACAAACATTAACATAACATGCAAAAACCGTATTTCAAAGTAAGTCGGTGATCAATCGACATACTTTTATTCTAGTGATTACCTTCAATCACAAATAATCTTAGTGATTACCTTCAATCACAAATAATTTTCACAAAGCTATTAACAGTTACGTACATGCTAGCATATAAATTTCTCAAAAGCGTAAACAACTTGTGTACGGGAGATGATACAACCTTAAGATCTTTAGAAAATTTGCTAGAGTTGAGCCGTAGATGAAATTTTCAATTGCACATCACCAAAATGAAAATCAGCAAGCTTGCCTTTTTTGCTTTCTTCAAACGTATATTAGGAATGGCCGTGCATGTGTGTATGGGTAATAAAAAAAAAAAGTAATGCTCTCTTGTTACTAAAAGCCGAACTAGTAAATTAGAAAAAAGAAACAATGTATAAGGAAGTTGCTATGGCGTGGTGTATAATCCATAAATATACATGTATATTCCCATAAAAACCAACCATCATTGCTTAGAGGAATAGTGGGGGAGTTAAATGAGAAAGTGGCTAAGGAAGTTAAAAGAAGTGGGGGCAAACATAGACTTCCTATGACTTGTGGAAAATATATATACATGTTCCTTGAGATTGCCAAACAAGGTGAATTATTTAAATTTTGAAACAAACTCAAGTATTGTTTCATAGTAATATATTTTAAAATTAATGCTTAATAAATTTTTTGGATTGAGTATTATATAGTTGCCAAATTAAATTGTCGTCCGTCACTTTAAAATAAATACACTAAATCATGGTTTTTAAAAGACTTAAAATAACTGATTAAATCAATATGACATGGGTTCTCATTAATTAGATCGTCATATTAAAAAAAATTGTTAGGCAACGTACTATGGTGACCAAATAAATAACTTAAAGTTTTAGGGGTGTCATACCAACGCGACAAGTAAAAATTTTCTTGAAAGAGTTAAAAATTTCGGTTGCTACACTTGAGTTCGGATAACCGTTTGCACGAGGACTACAATTTAATACTTAATTTAATATTTCTAAATCCTACTTGACGAAAAAAAATTGAGAGTATCAAAATTGCATACAAAGATCGAATTAATGTTTCAAATATGGAATAAATATTAGGGCATAACAATTTTATCTATTAATTACCTTTAAGTCTTAATTCAAGATTCACAAAACTAATGTAGTTTCGATTGAATTCTTCTATTGTATTCAATTTACCCCTTTCGACTTCGCATTAAGTCTATATAACTAATTCAATTACATATCTCTATATGAATAAGTCTTAGTTAAATGCATTATTTGTTCTAAGAATTCATATAACGACTACAATAATTAGCAAATGTATTTCTATACGTTAAAATAAACTACCAAATTTTAATATGTAGTGTAAATCTAAAACTCACCTCTCGATTTGTAAAAAAAAAAAAAAAAATCGTTGAATTACTGATTGAGTAATTCTAAGCATTAAATATATGAATAAAATCAAAACATATATGATAAAAGAACTTGAATCTTGAATAAAAGAAATAAACCGTCTCAATAGATTACATTATTTGTTCTAATAAAAAAAATTAGATATTCATGATACATGAAGAACAATAATAAATAACAATGAAGTACATCACCGAATTTTGAACTGAGATGTAGAAAAATGGATGAATCTTGCACCAAATTTCTCTTCTTATTCCAAACTTGATTCTAAACCCTTGATTTGTCATTCTTCTCCTTTGATTATGCTCTCTAATTCTCAAGTTGTATTTTATGTCTCTCAACGTGTGCATACATTCTTGTATTTATAGTTCTCCCCATGTTTGTGCCGGATGTAGAAGCTCTAGACAACGCCGCAGAGCCACCTTTGTGGAAAAATTGACAAATTTGTAACGCCTAGGCGCCATAATGGTGGCAATGCCTCTAGGGATAAATTTAACACTGCACATCCATTAATATTTTTATCATAACTTTCTTTATCGGCATTCGATTGAGGCTAGGTCAAAAATGGATCTCAATCTCGAGTTAAAAATCTGGAATGGATATGCGGTTGAAAATTGATTTGTGAAAATATTTTGATCATATTTCACTCCTTCTTTTTACTTCTATTTGCATCCAATTGACCCATAACATTATCGAATCTTCATCATGACACAACTTTTTAGTATTTACACTTTAGTCCCCAAAATTTAGATTTTCTCATTTTTTGCTTCTTTCTTTCAATTCCACTTTCATTTATCGAGTTTCACCTAATAACACATTATATATTAAATTAGGCTATAATTTTATTTAAAAAACTACAACATGTTTATATTTTAGAGCTTGAATAAATGTATAAAATATACCTATCAAACACCCCTTTAAACATTTATTTGTACTCGAACAAAACCCCAACCTAACTTGATAAACACACAAACATGAAAATTTTTTTTTTGGCCAAGTACCTTGTTGTTTTGTCTCAGAATTGAAAACGTTATATCACATTTACGAATTGCTTCAAAATCACAATGTAAGGGCTAAGCTTCCACCTATCCAATGTATAACGGGTGTTTGCGTGAAGAATCAAGTGTGGAGTCGTACATTCACAATTTGGTTCAATTCTCAACCTATCTCATTTCTTCACTCGTGAGATTCACATATCCCCAAACTTGTTTTCTTTCATTTTCTCCCCAAAGTATAATTTTAAAGTTTAGTTTCCATTATGAATTCCTTACACCACTCTAATTAGGTTTACTCTAACCAGTAGCATCAACAATTTATTCATGTAATAATTCTCCCAAATTATGAGTGCTCTAACAATCAAGTTTATACCAAGTGATTCAAACCTACCGGTTATCTAAACCCCAAACAATCAGCTCTTACTTATGCACTTGCATTTTTTCTTTCTTTCTTGCTTATGATGATTTTTTTTTTTTAGCTCAATATTAATCTCACTATTTTTTCTCTTCTTGACCCTTGTAACGAGCTTTGAGTCGATAACTCTCCTTTTTTGAATATCAAATGGTACCAAGTTTCAAGATACCTATATGGACTTACTAACTTGAGTAAAAAATGTGCCGATGTGAGACATAAGCTCAATAAGTCAAAGACGCTTCACACATCTTTTTCAACATGCACGGAATTACTATAATCCTAAATCCTTTTTTTTTACTTGCTCGAACACCCCAAATTATAAAATATGCGGTTAAAGGATGTTGTGAATCATAGATCAAGTGATTAAGCATTTAACTCAAGGATCATGCATAAATATTGTCACGTTTTACATGGATAAGCAGAAAATTTAACTAAGGCACACAATTTATTCACAGTCCATAAACTAATGCATGCTCTCAAATATATTCATCCTAACCGATAAGGCAATCTAGCTTACACAAGAATGCATATAAAGAAAATTCTTTTTACTTTTCACACAATTCATAAAAAATAAAATCATATCACTCTAGCACAAAATACTAAACAAATGACAATGGCAATTAACAATTGATGATTCGCGCTCTAAACTTAAAACATACGCTATCCCCAATGTTAAAACAAATACAAATGATGGTTAAGACTTCCCTAAATACATTAATTGTTCTATCGACATCACCTAGTGAGGTAGCTATGGGTTGGCTTTCTAACCACGTTGTTGACTACGAACTTGAGAATCTTCCTACAAACAATACGACGATAATGTTACTGCAATAAAATAAATGACCCTAAAACTAAAAACTGAGTAATAAGAAATGGATAAAGGATGTGTTGTCTCTCAAGAAGCACTTCTTTAAAGTCATTATCTTAACTTTTTGCCATGATTGATTATGGTGGCTAAAACCAAATTATTTCATCCTTGCATTTTGTGCAATTTTCATTAATGCACCATTTCTTTTCTCTCAAAATTTTGATGTTTCTATTCGCATCTCTACTAAGAAGTTCACCAAATTTTGATTTTCTTTTCTAACAGTTTTGTTGCTCAGGTGGTTTTTCTTCTCAATTCTACAGCAAACTTTGATGTTGGGAGGTTGCTCGTATTTGGTGTAAATATTGAATATCTCTTGCATATCCTCTACCCTCAATATTATCTTACCCTTCTTCATGTCAATTAGGGTTTGATCCGTTGCTAAAAATTGGCCAACCCAATATAACTGAATGTCTCGATCTTCTTGTATGTCCAGCACAATGAAGTTCACGTGAAATATTAAATTTTCGCTTTTATGAGCACATCCTCAATTTTGTCTCGTGACCTTACGATTGTTGTATCAGTTAGTTGTAACATTATTGATGTTGATTTGATTTCACCCAATCCCAATCTTCTATAAACAAAATATGTCATTAGATTTATGCTAGCACAAGTGTCACACAATGCATTAATAGAGCAGGAATTTCCAATTAAAATAGACAAAGTAAAATTCTAGATCTTTAACTTGGGAGGAAATTTTTTTTGTACTTTTACATTATTTTCCTCCGTTAGTGCCACAATTTCATACTTCAGAAGCTTTTTTTCTTTGTCAGCATCTATTTCAAAAAATTCATGTAGCTTAAAATTTGTAATATTACACCAATGAACAGAACATTGTCATGAACCTTCTTGAGAACATCAATAACTTTTTTAAAATTTGCATTTTGTTTGTTCTTTTTGAGCTTTTGAGAAAAAATGAATGGAAGGCGCGAGAGCCTTAACTTGAATTGGTGCCTTGGTAATGGATGTTTCTGTACTTTCTAATAGCCCAAGAGGGAGTGACTTAGTTTTTAAATTTTTTTCGAAGAATTAATCGAAATTCAAGTAAGTAAAGACAAAATAGATTAATTTACATAAAAAATGCAAATATGAAAGCAATAAGTAAAATGGAAGAAATTGTGTAAAGCAATGATCTACGTCATCCGTTACAAGTTCTCCGGCATGAGCAATGCCTTTTTCACTATATTGATTGACTTATAGTACAATCCAATCCTTTACAATACTTCAATGACTTACAAACAATGAGCACTGATCTTTATACAATATTGAGCTTTACGAAATTGCAATATGACCCACACAGTGACTTACAACAAGAGCACCGATCCTTATACTATTGAACTTTCATAGGACCTCAATACGGCCCATAAATTTAGAGTAAATGATTTTATAATGAAAAATCTCTCTTAATAAATTATAATAATGAATTAAGGACTAAGAACACTTCAATGAATATCAATAAATGATAGCTCAAGTGTTAAATAAAAAACTTTGATGCATATGATAATTAGAAATTTGATTCAATCAATCAAAGTTTTTCAATGAGAAGATGAAGAAAAATAACTGTAATGTAAGTTCAAAAATCTTCTCAAAATGTGTATCTCTTTTAATGAATGATTGTAATGAATTAAGTACCAAGAAATGGATGAGAAATTTCGATGAATATGATGATTTTGCAAGTTTAGTTAGTTCAATCAAAGTTTTCAATATGAACGATCAAATTTTGGGATGTTGGAAACTCCATTTGACCTCCTCTTTTGGCCAGTTGACCGCCCTTCCGATCGATTAACCGCTCGACAATTTTGGTCTTTTTACGTTTTTGCCCCGTTTTCTGATTCGAATGTTTTGAAAGGCATGGACTCTTGGAAAGTATTTTTAACTAAAATTTCAAAATAAAAGCTATTTTTCATGTTCAAATATCATTTTAAGAGTCATTTTTATATTTGATCAAAACATTGTATTAGAATGACTTTCAATGTACAAAATTATTTTTAATGTATAGAAGTATTTTGAGTTTAAACATTCATTGTCAAGTATCAAGGTGTTAGTACCTTTACACTTTATCTAAGAAATCAAATCTTTTATCTTATTTCGAAATTTGGCTCTTAAGTTCTTGAATATATGACTTCAATCTTAACCTCATTCATGAGTCCAAATTGTGGTGATAGCTTTTGATCTTTTGATGATCATTGTTCAATTTTTCACCGTATGCTTTGAAAAGCTATAATCACTTAAATTCAACTTGTTAGTAAATAGAATTAAATTTATTTGTTATAATCAAAACTTTAAGGTTATAATAAACTATATGTAAATAATTTACCCCCGTTTTTATTATGTTAAACAAGATGATTTGCAAAATAATACTGAACAATTGATAAGAAATATAAATCTGAAATTTTGCATGTAATCCATATATTTTTCCTATCTTTTACAAATCAATTATCATCCATTTAAAATATGTCAATTAATAGACGATTCAAAGTATAATATTTAATCTTTCAAAACATATCTCACTCATTTCCCCCATTTTTAATGCTTTCCAAATCATATCATCTCACTCATCTTCCGCATTTTTAATGCTTTTCAAATCTATCTTACTCAATTTCCCTCTTTTGACATAAAATAGGTAGCACATATGAGAGCAAGGGTATGGCACTTTAAATCAACCATAGGAAATAATAATATCCCCCTGAATTAAGCAAAAGATGCCAACTATATGAACGTCTAAACAAGATGATAATAATTACTTTATAGTAAAATATTAATCAAAGAATGAGGACGAAATGACAAAAGCAAAATTATTTGGATAAAATTTAAATAAATTTAACCAATTATGCTCATAGACTCAATCATATGAGAACATTTAGTATGAATTCAATTTAGCCACATACTTCAAATTCATCGATAATTATCAAATCTCTTTGAATATATGAAAATCTATCAATTGTTAGACGTTTAGTGAGAATATCGGCCATTTGATTTTCCATATTCACAAATTCTAATAAAATATCCTCTTTTTGGGTGCCATTAGAATACCATATACATAACATCTTAGTACCACAAAGATATCTAAAATTCGTCTTATGGAATTAATGTGTGATTCTTGAGTATTGTGTTGAAATCTAGCACATAATCATGCATTAAACATAATATCAAGTCTACTTACGATTAAGTAAACGAGAGATATGATAATACCTCGATATTTTTTTATATTTATGGAAGTATCTATTCATCTTTGTCCAATTTGATTGATAAGTTCATTGGAGTGTTCATTGATTTCAACTCTTCCATTTCAAACTTATTGAGTATGTCCATAATGTATTTTGTTTGATTCCATCAATTAGGTAGAGATTTGTCACTTTATACTTTAGAAAATTCTTGTTCATCTTTTTCCGTATTTGCTTCTTCCTCATGTTTATTTTTAACATTTTCGGGATCTTCCTTATTTTTATTTTGAATTTTATTTGCTCAAAAAGAATCTCCAAACCTATGTCATTATCAGTACATTTCTCTTGATCAAGATGATTTGTTTCATCGAATGTTATATGCATGGATTCTTTAACAACCAAAATTCTTTTGTTGAAGACTCGATAAGCTTTACTTGTAGATAAAACCAAGAAAAAAAAATTCAATATCGGACTTTGAATTAAATATTCCCAAATTTTCTTTAATGTTTAAAATAAAACATTTTCAGCCAAACAATTTTAAGTAACCGATATTGGGAACTCTATTTTTCAAAAATTCATATGGAGTTTTTGTTTTCATTCGATTCACCAAAAATTCTATTTACAATATAACAAATGGTGTTAATGGCTCTGGTTTAAAAATATTGTGGTAAACCATTTTCATAATTCAGGCTATTTCTTGTAATATGCGATTCTTCTTTTCTACTACACCATTTTATTGAGAAGTTCTAGTAACCGAGAAATTATATTCATAGCCATAATTTTTTCAAAAATCATTAAATGCAATACTTTCAAAATTTTCACCATAATCACTCCTAATTGTAGTAATAATGTAAGAACTCTTTACTTGTTTTCCATATATTAAAAATTTTGTTTTTCTCAAATTTTAAATTTGACAAATATTTAACAAAATAATTTTTGGAAATTTTGAAAGTACGTCTATGCTAGCATGACCTAATCTTATATTCGATAACCAAATATCGTTTTAAATTTGATAAACGTATTTCTCCACATTCAGACTTAGTGTTTATGACATAAACATCTTTATATCGACTTCATATAAACATCATTTCTTTTGATGTAGTATCCTCAATAATGCATTTGGAAGAATCAAATTTGATATGATAACATTAATTATACAATTGACTAAAATTAAGTAGATTACGTTTAAGGTTATCTACTAAGAGAGCATTTTCAATAAAGGGAGATGAATAAATATCAATGATTTCAATGTCAATGATTTTTTCTTTGACATTATCTCTAAAAGTATCATGAACACCATCCTTTATTTTGAAGTTTGACAATAAAACTTGATTTCCAATCATGTTCTTTTAGCATCCACTATCCAACGTCAATGTGCTCTTTATTTTCTTTCAACGCGTTGTAGAAGAGTTCAATTTGCATCCAATTCTGAAACCCGTGTTGAGGACACCTTCTAAGCAGGTCTTTGAATCTCTCCCACACTTCATAAACTAGTTTGAAGTCAAATTGTCTGAATTGATCAATATCACTCCGCAATTGAGTTGTCCTGAAGGGTGGAAAAAAATTTGTTAGAAATTTTTAAATGTGGCAAAGCGGACAAGGAACTTCTTAAAAATAAATTTTATATCGTGTAATAACTGTGGCAAAGCAGACAAGGAACTTCTTAAAAATAAATTTTATATCGTATTGATTTTTCTTTCTATTTCACTCATCTGAACAATGCGATGATCGTGTAGGGATCACAGTTGGGCGGGGGTGTGATAAGAGACACTCCCTTCCCTATTACATGCCTTGCAAGGATTTATGAGACATGGGGAAGGGGTGAGGCCTTGTTTACTATCTCATTTACTTATTTTTTTATTTCGTAAAATTATCTTTTAAATTTCAAACGTAAATAGTAGTTCCATTACCATTTAACCGAAGAAATACTGAAGCAGTTCCCGATATATGGAAGTTGTTACTAATGAATTCATGAAATATCTTGTTTATTCTTATTAAAATAGGAAATTTCCCTACTGGTCCTCAATGTATTGTTTCAATAGTAAAGGGCCCTTAAACTTTCAAAGAAGGGATAAGTTGATTTTCATTATTTTATTATAGTTGTACAACTTGTAGAGTACAGTACTAAAGGATGACTTACATGCAATTTTTTTTTTGAACTGCTGTTCACCGTTGGATCTTGTCATTACAGTTCCCTATAGTTTTCGTTATTGAGACATCTTTATTTTCATTTTTCCTAAGGAATTTATGTGTAATCTCTTTTGATGCTGCAAACAATGCATAACGACACTTGTTCAAACTGTCATGTGGCCTCATGAAACATTTGCAAAGTTGGGTATATCTTATAAATAGATAGAATTGAATGGTAGACGAGTGAATACTAAGTGTGTGTGTCCATTATAATATGTGATTGAAAATAAATTTTGATATTTTATAAATCGCCAAATCATGGCTCAGAATTGTAGGCATCCGTCAAAGTTGCTAAATAAAATACTACTTTATAGTGTTATACATATGATGCCCATGTTGCTATTTAGCCCTTGTTTGACCTCATTATAATGAGATTTTTTGATATTATATTTTTTAAAATAGTAATTTTTGGGAGAAAGTGTACTTAAAAAAGAATTTAAATTTTTTAATTTACGTATAATATTATTTTATTAGAGAATTTAAAGTTGAAAAGATTAAAGAGAAAAATGTATTAAATTTTTAATTGGGGCCAAACAAGGGTTTAGTTGTTGTTTAGCTAAAGTTTTACGTGCTTATAAACATTAGGCCCTTGTTTGATCCTCATTTTTTTTTAAAATACATATATTTTTCTCTTTTTTTAAACCACACATTTTTCAATAAACTAATATTACATGAAAACATAAAACTTTTCCTAATTTTTTAATTACACATTCTCCATCAATCTACTATTTCAAAAAGCATTTTACATTAAGAACGGGGTTCAAAAATGTCTCAAGAAAAATGCATGACTAAAAAGCAGATAAAAATTATTAGACCTATAAAATGAATTGTTAAAGATAATATTTGACCAACTTATAAGCACTTAAAAGCTTTACTAAACATAGACTATTTGTCATCAAAAACTTACTATACAATTATAATCAAATATTGGAGATGAACTTGCTTATTTATATATGTTGGTGACCAACTTGCCTTCGAGACTATAAGTTGAAGACCAATGTTGCAATTTTTCATGTTAATAAATAGTATTTTAACAAAAAAAAAAGGTCGCTTGCTATTTTTTTATTGGACGAGTGTAGTTAACTCTAGTGTTTGGGAATAGGAGCACTAGACTGCTTAGACATATTTTTCAATTAATAGAAAATATAAATAGAGTCCATTTAGATTCGGTCACAAAATATAAATACAATTCATTTCGATTCAATTGATCTTGCAAAACATGCCAAGTGTACTCTTTGTATTTCTAATTTTCTACAATGTATAGCTCTAGTATAGCTCCGCAGGATGGAGCATGGACTTCACTAATTAAATGATGATGATGATGATTATTATTATTAAATTTTTTTTTTCAGTGGTATAAAAGGATTAAATGAATTGCGATTCACTCAACTTTTAGTGAATTTGCTTTTGGATCATTGAACTTTAATTTAGTGCAATCAACCAATTAAAATTTAATATATTAGCAAATGTTTGGCATAACTTGATAAGTGTGTTTTTCACACTTAATTAATATTTAAACTAAACTTATTATTGATTAAATTAATGGATTTCTACTCACAATGTGTAATTTATGTTTTTGTAGGACAAAGATCACCCATGGAAAGAGAACAAGACAAAAGGAGGAAAAAAAGAACCAAAATTGTGCAAAAATTATGAAGTTGGGGACCAAAGTACACAAGTGCTGAAAGTTGAGGGACTTAGCTGCAAATAGCACGAAAACCCATTTTCCTTGGTAGAAACAGAAGCTGGGGCGCTGCAGGCCCACTGTTCCAGCTCTGCAGCGCCACTTTTAACACTTTTAAAACATGGGGACCATTTTGTCATTTTTCAAAACTTCAAGGACCCTGGCTGCAATTTTTCTAGGTTTTAATTTTAAAACTAGCAACTGAACAACAGCAGCGTGTCCGCCGTTTTGCTGGGTTTTTCTTTCCTTTGAATTTTTTTTCTCTTTTTCTCTTTGCTTTTCTTTTAGGCCCTGTTTGACAGGCCTTATTTTTCGGGTAAAATGGAAAACGAATTCCTTTTTCCACTTTTTAACATGTTTGATAGGCTTAATTTTCCAGGTAAAATATTTTCCTTATTCTACCTCACGCGCCTGATTTTNCAGGTAAAATATTTTCCTTATTCTACCTCACGCGCCTGATTTTCCACCAAATTAATGAAAAGCTTTTCCTCTCCTTCAGCTGGATTTTCATTTTCCACCCAAGGTGGAAAATCACGAAATCTGTGTGCTCGGTTGGTGGAGGAGGAAGAACCTAATCTGGAGGGCGATGGGGTCTTCCACCACGGCGACGGCGACGGCGGAGAGTACCCACCCGTGGAGACCCAGAATTTTCGGCGTTGATCTCTGCTTTTTTCTTTGGCGTTTTAGAATCTTGACATCACTCCCCTTCTCCATAGCAGGGCGTTCTGCGGCGACGGAATTGGTCGGAGATGTGGGTCCGGAATCACTTGGAGGCAGGTAGAGGACAAATTGGGTTTCTTAGGTGCGGGTGCAGTAAAGGGGTTTTTGGCAATTGGAGGTTGGGGTTCCTCCTGTTCAGATGAATTCGGAGGAACCAATTTCTTCAGATGAATTCGGAAGAACGGATTCGGTTGGGTTTTCTCCTGTTCACGAATTCCCACCTGTTGGGACGGTGGGGGAGTTAGTTGGAGGTGGGATTGATGCGAGAGGAATTGGTGGAGAAACTGGAGCAGGTGTATTGGAAGGCTGGTGGAGTTGTTGGAGTAGGAGGTTGGGAGGCTGGTGGTGGAGAAGGTGCTGGGGGAGTTGGGCTTGCAGGTGCTGGGGGAGAACTGGTGGTGGAGAACTGGCTGGGGGAGTTGGGATTGCAGGTGGTGAAGTTGGAGTAGGAGGAGGCTGGTGGTGGAGAATGTGCTGGGGAAGGCGGGCTTGCAGGTGCTGGGGGAGAACTGGCTGGGGGAGTTTGGCTTGCAGGTGCTGGGGGAGTTGGGATTGCAGGTGGTGAAGTTGGAGTAGGAGGAGGCTGGTGGTGGAGAAGGTGCTGGGGGAGTTGGGCTTGCAGTTGCTGGGGGAGAACTGGTGGTGGAGAACTGGCTGGTGGAGAAGGTGCTGGGGGAGTTTTGTTAAGTTTGATTGCAGGTGGTGGAGGAGGCTGCAG
>CAIGRM010043527.1:0-19088 GCA_903798335.1 Fraxinus albicans
TGTCGTTCAACCGCCTTCAAATGAGCTCCTTGAATCGTGGAATGTGATCGTCTGCTCGATAACTGCTTCAATAAATACTATTCTGGATAACCATAATATCTCATGTTTGTTAAGATTCTAGGCGACTCGAAGGTTTGGGCGAGAACGAAGTCATCACTCTAGGCGACCGTAAGACGCTCCATTCGCTTAGATTTTGGACGTCTTACAAGCTTGAACGATGATGTTACTGTGTTCGTAGGCTTTCTTTGCATTCACCAATAATCTTATTTGGGCCTTTATCCTGAACTCCCCAATTGGGCCTCACTCTTTGGGCTATTTAATTTGGATTGCACTTTTAGTGTGTCAACACATACATTTCAAAGACTTCTATCACAATCCACTTAAAATCTGATTTTAATCTACACCAAACACCCTCTATGATTATATCTATGCTTATAAATTAATCGCTACGCTAAATTAGTCGATAGAATTAGGTAGCAAGCTAGAAATTAAACTTTAAAGAATTTCTTCTTATAAAAGAAGAATTTCCAAGATCGTGTGGTTGAATTCATTTGCTTTGTCATGCTCAAATCATGTGCATTTTAGATCATTATTGTGGACAAGAGTTCAATGACAATGGAAAGAGTTTAGTCCCTATTTGAGCACAATTCTCAAATTTTTTTTCTTAAACTTATTTTCAATCATACATTCTCCCAATAAAATAATTTTACACATAAACTCAAAATTTTATTCTTAATTTTAACTACACATTCTCCAAAAAAATCACTATTATAAAATCTATTATCCCAAAAAATGGGGCTCAAACATGGGCTTAGTATTTGAAATTGCGAGGTTCGATCCAAACTATACCTAAAGGGAGGTGAATAGGTGATTATGCGGAATTAAAAATTAATAATTAAATAGCAACACTTCACTTTTAATTATTTATAGATGATTAATCAAACAGTCTAATTTTTCTACGTTGAATTACCGTAGTTATATGAAAACAGTAACACACAGAATGATCACGAAGAAATCCCAATTGGGTAAAAATACCGGGCACTTTGCCAATCAATAATCCACTATAAATGAATTATGAACTTACAGTTCACCAGACATGACTACAATCACCTTCTCTTGATCTGCAGTTTTCAAAACCCTCTTGGATTGCGTACTCCTGCACAAACTCCCGACTTTATAAATTCATATATCTCACGTGGATCAACGAAGAACTCATCGTTCTCCAACAACTGGAACTCCAATCACCTTATCTTGATCTTCTGAACTCTGATAGATATGTAGGAAGTAGCAATTTGATATTTGGATTAAGTGGGTTTGATGTTTTCAATGCCAAAAACAAATCAAAACAATGAAGGTCGAAAGGTATGAATGAATTTGATGAAGTAGATAAGAAGCAATACGTGTTTTCTCAATGTAATGAATTTGATGAAGTAGATAAGAAGTAATACGTGTTTTCTCAATGTTCAATCTTGAAAAAATCGTTCAAAGACATGCTAGTTTTTATACTCTAGGTTTAGGAATGAATGGGCTGGATAAAAGCCTTAAAAACGAGAATTATAATTTTTCGGGAAACACTGTCACTCGAGCGAAAGTTGGACGACAGGAGTTTCTGTTTTTGTCGCTCGAGCAAAGTCATGATGATAGTCTAGTGAAATTGATGCGTCGTTTTTTCCTTCTTCCCATTCTCGAACCCTAGACCTAATACAACTCAATTAACAGTATTTGCAACTTACTCATTGACTTTTACAACGCACTAAATCTAGTCCTTTTTGTTCACATATTTGCCCATTACATTAAAAACCTAACAATATTGACAAACATAGTACCGTATCTTTTTGAAAATTCTAAACTACATAGAAAACAGTTTTTAAGCCCGCCTTTTAGATTTTTCATGTATTTTACGCATGATATACTTAGTCCTATTTGGTTTAGCTATAAATCATATTTTGCATTAGATTTTGATAAAAGTTATTTAGGGCGTGTTCGGTTGTACTTAAAATTCAATTAAAATTGAAAATATAGTCATTATTGGGTCCTGCTCGTCTAATAAAAGTAAAAAATAACGGATAGTTTTTTAATTTTAATTCGATTTTTATCTCTACCGAACACGTCCTTAATTGTGTGGTTGAAAAATTGATAAAAATTATGGGTCCCATGAAATGTGTGATTTAAATTAATTATTGACTTCAACTTAATTTTTGTCAACATTGTTAGCTGAACCAAATAGATCCTTAATCATTTCTCTCATGTTCTTCACGTACGATGAATTGACTAGAAGTTATATAGTGATCATAAAGAGTAGTAGTTGACTTGAAACTTAAAAGGGTATAGTAAAAAAATCCCTATCGTTTGTATTCATTGTGGAAATAGTCCATGTCGTTTTAAACTTGGGATTAACACTATCATTTTAAACATTTCATGCAGAATTGGTCATTTCCGCCATGTTTCGTTAAATCTTTCAGTGAAATACAGGTAATTAGAGAAAAACTTCCCTATTCTTTTTCTTCATTGTGCAAATCGTTCCTATCATTTCAATTTTCACGTTTTGACATTTAGATCGATCTTTCTTTGGGCAAAAGGTCCTTACCGTCTATTTTGTTCATTATAGCATTTTAAAATAACTAATTTACCATACTATTTATATAAACAAATAGAAAATAAAGAAATAATATAAAAATTGCATCGCGAGTTTCAAATTTTTTAAAAAAATACAAACGAATCTCAAATAAAATAAATTAAAATATTCTAATAGAAGAAAAAATACTTTATTTTCCTAGCTAATCCACCTACCCCTACAATCATACCCTAACTTCCACCATCACCACCACCAAAACAATTGAAAAAAGTATTAAAAGTAAAAAAAAAAAAAATGTAAGAAAAGAACTAAAAATAGGAAAACAGAAAAAAAATTTAAAAAAAAATGGCACTTCTTCCTCATCCAAGTTTCTTTTGCCTCATATATGAGAATTTATCTATTCTTTAACAAAATAAGGACAAAATTCAAAAGCTGACACAGTGAGTATATATGTATATATGTGTGTATATAATCACAAAAAATAACATAGAATTTACTGAAAATAATTTAGAAAAAAATTAAAAATGAAAAAATGGTACTTCTTTCTTCATCCAAGTTTATTTTGCCTCATATATATTAATTTATCTATTATATAAGAAAATCAGAACAAAATTCAAACTATGACGCAGTGAATGTATACGTATATATTTGTGTATGTAATCGGCAACAAGAAGATAGAAACAAGTGAGAGTTACTATTTCAACCCTAAAATCACTTAATAGGTAAATAACGCAGAATTAAATGTACCAATTAAAAGCAACAAATCACTTTTTAATTATTCTAAATATTTAGTCAATCAAGTCAATTTTATCATATATTGAATTGCAACAATAATAAATAAACCAGTAAATAACACAATATTTGTTGACGGAAAAAATCTTTATCTAGGTAAAAACTTCGGGGACCAAGTCAGTAACTTCCTTTATAGACAATAAGAACTTACAATATGATCCAACTTAGAAAACCCAATAGCTTCGCTGATCTAATTTCTGTAATCTCCAAGACCAATTGGAATGTGCTTCACTCATACTTACTCCCCATCTTCTAGAATTGTCTATCTTTTGTGAATCACCAAGAACACATTGTTCTTGTACTCTTCATGTGCTTGATCCGACCTCTCTCAATTTTCAGCAACATCTGAAAGTTATTGAAAAAGTATCTTCCTGATTATATCTAGGAAATATGTGTTTTGAATTATATGATTTTGATATTTTTTTCAACTTGTGGTTGATTGATCTCAAGATGTTGAATTGTTCATTAATCTCCAAAAAATGTTATAAAAGTAGAAAATAACGATCAACTTCAGACACAAAAAACATAATGAGCATTCTGTATTCATAATATAAGGTATTTGGGTATAGATAGAACTATTGAAAATCACGAGCTAGGATCGTGTGAAAAACACCGTCACTCGAACACCAGGCAAGCGAGAGATGTGACACTCAAGAGATAGTCGGGCAACAATGATTCTACTTTTTTCACTGGGGCATCAGCTATGCGACAGATTAGCGCAAAATCTGACGACTCTTTTTCCTTATTCTATACCCGAACCAAAAGACTCCTGACTTTTACAAATTTTTTATGACAATCATTTTATCTAAAAAATTGTTAATACAACATAAGTCCTAACAATCTCTACCTTTGGCATTTTGTAAAAAACTATACAATACAAGTCAAGAAAGTAAAAACAAACTACTCTACACAAACTCAAGCCGAATGTCTGTCTCTTACATTCCTTGTTAAACCTGTTTCCTAAAATCAACAACTCAAATACCAAGTGTAAAAGTACATGATACGGAAAATATAACAATTGAAACATACCGTAATAAATATCCTAGTTAGATTGAGAATTAATACTATTGTTAATTAAAACACCAACTGAAACATTAATATCATAAAATATTAAAACTCAAAAAAGCTAAGCATTCAAAATGTTGAATGATCATCTCTCCCTCGCTACAAACTCTCTAAAACTATCATCTCTCCCCCTTTTTGTCACAAATGACGAAGGAAATTATAACAACATCATATAATAACTCAAAGATATGGTTGATAGTATGCACACGTATAATCAATTACTAGCAAGAGTGACTCATGTATGTAAAGTACCACTAATTCCTTGTGATAAAAACTTCAAACCTTAAATTTGTGAGAAAGGGCATGCTAAATATCAATGTTAAATAAGTTTATTCCCCTACTAGTGAAAGTCAAACCAATAAAACTCATTTTTCATATATATTATTCTTTTCTCACCCTTACTTTGATCATATATATATTTTCGCACAATTTATATTTTTCTTTTCAAGCTCGTTATTTTTCTTTTTAATTTTTCACATCTTATGTACAGACTCTTCTCCATTAAGAGACTAAGAGGACCTCGTAACGAGTTTTGGGCCAATGACTCAAAGTCAGTTAACCATAGGACATCGGGTTATAAGAAATCCTACGAACATAATTACTCGAATCAAATAGGTTTCGAAGAAGAGTATAAAATAAAACAATTTTTTTATTTAAGGGGATATACTAGAGCTTAAGTATACTAGATTAAGGTCAATCCATGTTCAAGGTCACCTTATCAACAAATGACAGCTATCACACATCTCACACACAAGGTCAAGACTCACCCACAAGATTATAGTGTGTGCAATGCAGATGGTACATAAAAAAACCTATACTAAGTACTCCACATAAAATTAAACTCATACTTGATCACAACACACATTTTCAAGTAAATCGTATATTATGCTGTAGTGAAAAAAAAATCATTTTTTATTTTTCAATTTTTCATTTTTTTTAATTAAAAAAAACAAACTATCTAAAAGAAAAAAATGAGATGCATGCAATAATGAATAAATCATAATTAATAAGCACACAGATGCATCAAAAGCACACAATCAATTATGTATACAAATGCTCTTACCTCTAAGAGCACCGTAATCAATTTCAAAATTTCTCAGATCACTTTTTTTAATCCAAACTTGTTTAGTGGAATACTTATTTAGAGTCAAATGTATCATTAACTTAGTCAAATGACTCACTTGATTAGTGAGGAAGTCATTCCGACCATCAAAATTGTAATTTTAGCTCTAGCGAAATTCTGATTTCTATTTCTATTTTGGAATTTATGACACATGGGTCTTATATTTCGTAAGTCACCACAATTGAAGCATGTAGAAATAAATTTAGGAACAATACTAGATTTCAAATTTTGAACCTTAGATGGAGGAAATCTATATTGTACTGATGATTTCGGTCCTCGAACACCTACATTCTTGGTCGTGTTTCTATTCAATATCTTGCGACACTTAGGTCTTATGTGTCTTACCTTACCACAATGGTGATACGTAGGAATGAACTTAGGAGCAGTTCTAGGTTTTAAGTTTTGAACCTTAGGCTTTGAGGCAAGTACGAACTTATTGTTAGAAGATGATGTAGTATGAGAATTTGTTTCATTATCATCAAAATCTCTTCTATTCCCAGCTTTGTTGTTCAGACCTATCATATTATCAATTTTCTTAGATTCGATAGAAAATGAAGTTGGGCATTTGATTTTTCAAGATCACTTATAAGAGATTTAACCTTAACATCTAAAAACTCTTTCTCAACCTTTAATTCATTCAAACATCTGGTCGACTCCTCAAATCTGGATATAAGACTCTTTTTCTAATTCAAGTGTATTAACATTCTTAAACACGATTTTATTCACCTTCTTAATTTTAAGACTCTCCTCAAATAATTTTTCATAAGCCTCCCAAATTTTGATATCACACTTAGATCTTGAATTAGAACTGATCGACTTATCTTGACAAAATTTTGGGTCAAAAATCACTATTAAGCTCTGATACCACTTGATGGTTACTAGTTCGACCATAAAATAACCTAATAGGTGAATAACGTGACAAGTCACTTTTTATTTGTTCTAGATGTTTAGTCAACCAAGTCAATTTTATCCCATGTTGAATTGCAAAATAATAAATAAAATAGTAAATAACATAAGAATTGTTGATGGAGAAAACCTTTAACTGTGTAAAAACTCCAAGATCAAGCCAGTAATTTTCACTATAGACAATAAGAACTTACAGTATGATCAATCCAAGAAAATCTACTAGACTCGCTGATCTAATTCTTGATAATCCAAAACTTACTGGAACGTGCTTCATTCACACCTGTTCTTGATCTTCTGAAATTGTATATCTCTTGTGGATTATCAAGAACACTTTGTTCTTGTACTCTTCCTGTACTTTTGGTCCAACCTCCTTCTGAAACTTCTGAAACTATTGAGAAAATACCTTCCTGATTATATCTAGGAAGTGGATGTTTCAGATTATATGAATTTGATGTTTTTCCCAACTTGTGGTTGAGTGATCTGAAGAATCAAAAGTTTAAACTCAATGTCTGAATGTGTTCTTAGACTTTGGATTGATGTTATGAGAATATAAAATAATGATTAACCACCCACCAAAAACGTAATGGACATTTGATATTTATAATATGAGGTATTTGGGTAGTATATGATAGAACTATTGAAAAAATGCGAACTAGGGTTTCTCGAAAATCACCGTCGCTTGAACGCCAAATTAGAGATAGGCGAGCGAGAGGTATGTCGTTCGAGCGATAGTTGGGCGACAAGCGGCGACAATGATTTTGCTTTTTTCCCTCGAGCATTAGTTATGCAACATGCTAGTGTAAATCCGACGACTCTTTCTCTTTTTCCCATACTCGAATCAAAAGACTTCTAATTCATCTATACTTGAACGCCAGATTAGAGATACGCGAGTGAGAGGTATGTCGTTCGAGCGATAGTTGGGCGACAAGCGGGTTGGGCGACAAGCGGGCGACAACGATTTTGCTTTTTTCGCTCGAGCATCAGTTATGCGATAGACTAGTGTAAATCCAACGACTCTTTCTCTTTTTTCCATACTCGAATCAAAAGACTTCTAATTCATCTATACAACCAACCATCCAAAAGATTTCTTGACTTTTACAACTCTTTTATAACAACTATTTTCTATTATAATAATCATTTTGTCAAAAAAATTGTCAATACAATATACGTCCTAACAACTAGAATTTGCTGAAAATAGATAAATTTTCCTATTTTTAATTATTTTCTTACTTTTTTCAAACTTTAATTTGTTCTAAATAATATGTTTATTAGTGAATGACAATTATATCACTGCAGCCCCAGTTAGTATCAATAATTCTTCCTTATAAATATGAGGCTCTGGTTCTGAATAAAATATATTTCTTTTGTCAGAATATTTTAAAATATTTTGCTTAAGACTCATTTGTACTTTTCAAAATTTTGAAACTCTAGATGCAAATTTTTATGTTATTTATTTCTTTCCTATTTGATTATTTAAGGAGAGGGGCAAATTAGTCATTCATAATGCTGTAATGGAGAAAATGGACGATAAGAACCTTTTGCGCAAAGAAAGATTGATATGAGTGTCAAAATATCAAAATTGAAACAACAGGGACAATTTTTCGTAATGAAGGCAAATGATAGGGACTTTTTGCACTCATTACCTATGTTTCTCGGAAGGATTTAACAGAACATGACGTAAAGGACCAACTCCATAAGAGAGACTTGAAATGAGGGTGGAGATGTCATGTTTGAAATGATAGAGACTATTTTCATAATGTGTAGGGATTTTATTGCTAATTACCCAAACATAAAACTACTGTCTCCTAGTCATATAAAGCTATATGGGTCGAATGAGCTCACATGTTCCATTTATAACACATGCCAATTCTTTTGCCTATCAATTATTTAAGAGGTTTAAATTAAATTAATATGAGGACGGTATAACTTCGAAGAGTAATTTGTTTCTAGAAATCCATTTGGTCTCAATTAGCACTTTCTAAAAAGTTGAGAGACCAAATTGCAAATGTGGGAAATGTATTGTATACTCGAAAACTTTGTTAGTTTTCAAATAATTTTTTATGAAGTAACTAACACAGATATCCATACCTTTCACTATTACTATACAAAATGTCCATGCATTCATTTTTTTTTTTTGGTATTTTCACCATTAATTACACATTTGTTTGCACAAAACAGCATTTTCGTCCATGTCCTTCCAATTTATCTGTTAAGTGAATGGTATTCTAATCTTAGAATATGTTTCCTCTTTCTTTCCAATTTGAACCCATTATATTCTCTGAAAAATAACCATTGCAGAATGAGGAAAAGAAGGATCAAATGCCATTGTAAACAATTATATGTTAAGAGGTTTTAGGAAGTGAATGATCTAAATGGGTTTTAGTTGTTAGAAAAACTCCTCAGAGGGAA
This sequence comes from Fraxinus albicans, assembly GCA_903798335.1. Taxonomy (NCBI): domain Eukaryota; kingdom Viridiplantae; phylum Streptophyta; class Magnoliopsida; order Lamiales; family Oleaceae; genus Fraxinus; species Fraxinus albicans. The sequence goes on from CAIGRM010043527.1 coordinate 8,871, forward strand.
TAGATGATATAACTTTCTTTGTTTTAGTCCACCAAGTCAGATTTATCGATATTTTGCTGATTCTTTAATATTGCGAAGCATCGATGGAGCTTCTTGGAAGTCTCGTGATGCTTCTTCTCTCAATATGGTTATTCTAATTTTTAAGAGTTTTTAGAGCGAAATCACCTAATTCTTCAACTGATGTTCGTGCATTAGATGCACTCCTCCAAGACTATGCTTATCAGGATTTTTAAGAGTTTTTAGAGCGAAATCACCTAATTCTTCAACTGATGCTCGTGCATTAGATGCACTCCTCCAAGACTATACTTATCAGGAATTTGTTCGTCCCAGGACCGGTAATTTATATGATGGGAACATCCCTTTTAATTTGACAGGACTTACAATTTTATTAATACAACTCGAGGACAAATGGTGTTCGTATGTTCAAAGAATTTGAGATTCCTAAAGGAGTTCGTGAGGAGGCTTACGTTGAGAAGCTTGCTTAGGTCTACCAAAACTTGGACAATTGGTATAAGGTGTATTATCCTTTGTCTAGTTACACATATCTTAGCTAGATCTTGTATTAGGCTCTTGCTTATGATGCTTTTGACTTGTTGACTAAAAACTTGCTTGAGCTCGATATTCAGGCATATGGTCGGCCAATGTCCAATAAATTTTCGAATTTGAAATTAGTACCAGATGTTTTAGTTCTAAAGTGCATTTCATTTTATTTAAGTGGTTTGGAAAATTTCACGAATGTGTTTTCAGAAACATTTATCCGACATTCTAACAGAGGGATTTCTTTATTGTGGTTGAATCAATTGCCCCTTCTTCCACTAATGTTTCTCCAACTTCTTAATCAACTGGTTTACAAGTGTGAGGATTTATGTCGAATTGGTAATTCTTTAGACCAAATGATTATTATAAAAGAATGGGATTGTTATAAAATGGTTGTAAAAGTCAAGAAGTTTTTTGGAGGGTTGTATAAATGAACTGGGATTCTTTGGGTTCGAGTATGGAACAATGAGAAAGAGTCGCCTGATTTACACTAGCCCGTCGCCTAACTGATGCTCAAGCATCCAAAGCAGAATCATTGTCACCGCCTAAAGCCCGGTTCTTGCTCGAGCGACACACCTCTAACTCGCCTGTCGCTTGCCTAGCGCTCGAACAATGGTGTTTTTCGAGAAACCCTAGTTTGCATTTTTCAATCTTATACTACCTAAACACCTCATATTATAAATACTCAGTCGTCATTATGTTTTTGTGAGTGGTTGATCATTGCTTTACATCTTCATAACATCATTCCAAGATCCAAGAATACATCCAAATATTGAGATTAACCTTTTGATTATTGAGATCAATCAACTACAAGTTTGAGAAAAATATCAAATTCATATAATCAAAAACACCCACTTCCTAGATATTTTCAGGAAGGTACTTTCTCAATAGCTTTCAGAGGTTGGTAAAGATTGAGTGAGGTTGGACCAGAAGAGTACAAGAGCAAGGCATTCTTGGGATCGACATGAGATAGATAATTCCAAAAGATTGGGAGCAGGTGTGAGTGAAATACGTTCTAACGGGTCTTGGAGATTACATGAATTAGATCAGCAAGTCTAATAGATTTTCTAGGTTGGATCATAATGTAAGTTCTTATTGTCTACAGTGAAAACTATTGGCTTGACCCCGGAGTTTTTACCCAATTGAGGGTTTTCTCCGTCATCAAATCTCGTGTTATTTACTACTTTATTTTTTATTGTGGTATTCAAACTTAGGATAAATTGACTTGTTTGATCTAACCATCTAAAAACAATTAAAAATGACTTTTTATTTTTAATTGTATAATTTTGTACGTTGGTCTAAATAATTTAACACTTTCAAGTGGTATTAGAGAAAAAATTCGATTCCTAACCCTAATTTTCTAGATGAGTAGTTCATTGTCAGTCACGCCATATTTTGATGACAATAACTATGCCCATTGAAAATTTAGAATGAGCGCCTTCGTGAAATCGATGGATGAACGTATTTGGCTGAGTGTAGTGAATGGTTGGACCATCCCATCTACATAGTTGCATGTATAGTTACCCATACTGAAATTTCAGTTTGGTCTAAAAAAAATTTAGATGAGTGTTATTGGAATAGTAAAGGACTTCATTCTCTATTTATGGCCGTATTACCTGAAAAATTTAGGCGTGTGTCTATGTGTGAGGTTGCTAAAGAGGTTTGTGATAATTTATAGATCACATATGAGGGAGGCTGTTAAAAATTCTAAATTAGAGATGTTGATCACTATGTTTGAAGAGATTATGATGAATGATGATGAGACATTTGATGATTTTTCTATGCGAGGTTGAATGATATAATTAATTCTAGTTTTAACCTAGGTGAGAGAATTCCTAAATCTAAGATTGTCAGAAATTTTTTGGGATCCTTATCTGAGAGATTTAGGCCTAAAGTTACGGCTATCGAGGAGGGCAATGATCTAGATGTTGTTAATATTGAAGAACTGGCTGGATTTTTCCAAACTTATGAACTCGTCATATCTCAACTTAATAAGAACAAGTTTATAGTCTTGGATACTGTTAGGGAAGAAGAGTATGATTTTTCTGAATCAGAATCACTTAATGATGAAGAAATAACCTATTTTGTTAAGAATTTTCAAAAAATGTTTAAAAATAAGAAGAAGACTAAAGAGAGACATAGAGGTGATTCCAATGAGTCTAGAAAGATATCTAAATCTATGAGATGTCATAAGTGTCAAGGTTTCGGCCACTATAGAAATAAATACTGTAATGATAAGAGAAATCAGGGTAAAGCTATGAATGCAACTTTCACTGATGACTCTAGCTCGGATAATCAAAGTGAAATGTCTACACATGAGGAGAGTTGGTAGTTTATGGTCTTCACTACTAGGATTAAAAGTAAATCTGATAAGTACAGTGAGAGTGTTGATGAAGTAGCTAGTGGTGAGCAATCCGAGGAAGAGTCTGAAGATAAAGAAGAGGCTTATAAAAAATTATTTGAATAGAGCCTTAAGATTAAGAAGGTGAATAAAGTCGTGCTGAAGAATGTCAATGAGCTTGAGCTAGTTAGAGAGAAACTTGTAGTTGGCCTTCATGAGTCTACCTTATGCCTCAATAAACTAGATACCGTGATTCAATCCTTAAAGTCTAACATTAAGGGTCTTACAATTGAACTTGAGAAGTCCTCTAGGAGAGTTAGCGAAATGTCCATTGAGAATGATAAATTAGAAATCCAGGTTAAGAACTTTCTGAACGAACTTGAATATTCCAAGTCTCAACTTTTTGCTTTCTCTAGTGGATCTCAGAAACTTGATAGTCTTTTGGGATTGAACAAGTCTGTTGGGAGCAAGGGAGGTCTAAGATATAAGCAAACCGATCATAATAGGACTATTACTTCCAAAACCATTTTTATCCCTATCACCAGCCAGCTTACATATGTTCCTAATCCTAAACTCTAGAATAAGGGCATCGTAGGACAAAGGAATAGATATTAGCGACCACATAACTTTGGACCTAGATTTATCCCTACTTATTTCAATTGTGGTGAGTTAGGACATATAAGGTCTAGGTGTCATAAATTCATGAATATAAATAGAAATTAGAATTTCACTAGAGTTAGAAATTAGGATTTTGATGGCTGAATTGACTTCTTTACTAATCAAGTGAGTCATTTAACCAAGTTAATGACACAGTTGACTCATAATAAGTCTTACACTAGACAAGTCTAGGTTAGAAAGAGTGATATGAAAAATTTAGAAATTGATAATGGTGCTCTTAAAGGTAAGAACATCTGTATACATAACAGATTAGGTGTTTTGATGCATACTTAAACTTATTAATTGTGATTCATTCATTATTACATGCATCTCATTTTTTTTTTGCTTTGTAGGAAGTTTGATTTTTCAAAAAAAAAAAAAAAAAAAAAAAAAATTTTTGAAAAATTTGAAAAATTAAAAAGTGGAGGAATTTCTTTACTATATCATGATATATGATTTATTTAAACATATGTGTTTTGGCCAAGTATGAGTATAATTGATGCATTGTAGCATATTTTTCATTACTTTATTTAGGTTCAAATGTAGTACTTAGTATATGTTTTTTCATGTACCATAGGAATTGCACACACTATGATCTTGTGGGTAAGTCTTGACCGCATGTGTGAGATTTGAGATGACCGTCATCTGTTGATAAGGTGACCTTGAACATAGACTGACCTCAATTCCGTAGACCCAAGCGCTAGTACATCCCCTTAAATAAAAAAAAAAGTATTTTTCATCTTATACTCTTTTTCGAAACCTATTTGACTCAAGAAATTAAGCCTGAATGGTTTCTCATAACCTAATGCCCTATGGTCAATTGACTTGGAGTTATCGGCCTGAAACTCGTTATATGGGTAATTTTAGTAGCTTAATGGAGAAGAGTATGTACATAAGATGTGAAAAATTTAAGAAAAAATGAGTTTATATATATATGTGTGTGCGCGCGCGCGCGTAATTAAAGTCAGGGGGAAAATGAAAAATGAGCTTTATTTATAGGTTCTAATATGATTTATTGGTTTGACTTTCATTACTATATGAATAAACTTATTTAACAGTGATATTTAACATTCAATTTCTCATAAATGTCAGGTTTGAAATCTTGATCACAAGGAATTAGTGAAACTTTACACACATGAGTCACTTATACAATTTACTCCATTTAGACTTGAATTGAGTATGAGAGATAGTTTACTGGTCATTGATTATGTTTGTACATGCTATCAACTGTATCTTTGAGTTATTATATATTATTGTTATAGTTCCCTTCGTCATTTGTGACGAAAAGGGGGAGAGATGATAGATGACATTCAATTTTAATTTTGGAGAGTTTGTAGTAAGAGGGAGATGATAGTATTGGGATTTTTTTGAATGCTTAAACATTTTTTTAGTTTTGATGTTTTGTGATATTAATGTTTCATGTATCACATGCTTTTACACTTGGTATTTGAGTTATTGATTTCAGAAAACATGTTTCAAGAAATGCAAGAGATAGACATTTAATTTGAATTTGGGTAGATTATTTTGTTTTTACATCCTTGACTTGTATTGTATAGTTTTGTCATATAATGTCAAAGGGGGAGATGGTTAGAATTTATGTTGTATCGGCAATTCTTTAGATAAAATGATTGTTATAAAATACTTGTAAAAATCAAGGAGTCATTTGGAGGGTTGTATAGATGAATTAGAAGTCTTTGGGTTTGAATATGGAACAAGGAAAAAGAGTTGTCGGATTTACGTTAGCTTGTTGCCTAGCAGATGCATGAACGTCCAAAGTAGAATCATTGTCACCCTTCTGTCGCTCAGTTCTCGCTCGAGTGGCACACCTCTCGCTAGCCTGCACTCGAGCGATGGTGTTTTCCAAAAAATCATAGTTTACGTTTTTCAGGAGTTCTATCTACCTTATACTAATCTGAATATCTCATATTATAAATGCTCAATGGTCATTATATTTTTATGGGTGGTTGATAATTGTTTTACATCTTCTTAACATCATTCCAAAATCCAAGAACACATCCAAATATTGAGATTAATCTTTTGATTTATGAAATCAATCCACAAGTTTGGAAAAAAAAAAAATCAAATTCATATAATTCAAAACACCAACTTCCTAGATATCATCAAAATTGTACTTGCTCAATAGCTTTCAGAGCTTGATGAAGATTGAGGGAGGTTGGACTAGAAGCACATGAAGAGTACAATAGCAAGGCATCCTTGGTGATCCATAGGAGAGAGACAATTCCAGAAGATCGGGAACATGTGTGAGTAAAGCACGTTCCAACGGGTCTTGGAGATTGCAGGAATTAGATGGACGAGTCTAATGGATTTTCTAGGCTGGATCATACTATAAGTTCTTATTATCTATAGTGAAAACTATTGGCTTGGTCCTGAAGTTTTCACCCAGTTGAGGGTTTTCTCCGTCATCAAATCTTGTGTTATTTATTGCTTTATTTTTTATTGTGGTATTCAAATTTAGGATAAATTGACTTGTTTGATCTAACAATCTAGAAACAATTAAAAAGTGACTTGTTGTTTTAATTGTATAATTTCGCACGTGGATCTAAATAATTTAAAACTTTCAACAAGGGGACAAACAATTTTTCGTGGGAGTCCTCATGCTTTCTCTGTTGTGGTACCCAAACCTTATCAATTTGATCGACTCTTGTGCTGAGAAGAAGCACCGACTTCTCAAATGTGGTATTTGATCCACCTTTTCCTCATTGTTACTTTTCAAACGAAAAAAAAAACAGAGGAGAAAATGGGTTGAAATGGGGAAGAAAGAGAAAAAAATGTTCTAAGACAAGAGCACCCATCACTTTACGGAGTTGGAAGAAAATGAATAGAAAGGACGTTTTACGCAATTAAATGTGAAATTAAGGGTGAAAATGTTAAAAAAAAGAAGAAGAAAGAAGATGGAGACATTTTGTACAATAATAGTGAAACGTATGAAGATTATGTGTTAACTACACTTTTATGGAAAATATCATAAAGGACATTTTATGAAGTTATTTTGAGTTTATTAGACTATTTTTCAAAAATAACGATTTAATAGTGAAATTTTACGTATACCAAGCTAATGATACCCGGTTTAGGCCCAAATGTTTTTGTTCAGATTAGGTTGATGAATGGTAATTTAATCCAAGGGGAAATTCATAACTACAAATATTTTAAGTGGAAATTACACCCACCCCTACATTTGGAGATTGAAATTCTAAAATCAAATTTTTTATATTCTAATTTTCAAAAATCAAATTTTTTATATATAGATACAGATTTTTTAGATTTAATTAAATAGTAATAATAATATTATAAAAAATAATTTATATACACCCAACCCCCCTTCCCTAAATCAACCCTAAATCAACAATTCTTCTCTGATTCCCGTTCCCTATCCCTCTCCACGCCGTCGCTGTCGGCGATTCTCTCCACGCTGCCGCGACGCCTCCCTCCCCTTCTCATCCCCCTCCCTCCGTTTCTCCTCCCTTCTCCACGCTGCTGCAGGAAATCTTAACCCTTCGATGCTGCCCTAATCCTCAGCTATGGTCGCTGCCACGGTCTTCTCCTTCACTCTCCTCTCAGCCATAATTTGCAGCAGTGTTATCACCCTCACTGTTCCGAACGCCCTCGTTACCAACATCCGGTGGAGTCCACTCCAAGACTGGATGCAGTGGTCGTTGCTGCTGCAAACGGATCAGCGAGGCTTCGAAAAATCAGTCAGTTGCCTCATTTTTTGGGATTTTTTTATTCGATCTATCAGTCAGCTTCGAAAAATCAGGCTAGTTTTGAATGAATCTGGAGTTTTTGGCTTTTGTGCGTGATATGTGGTTGATTGTTAGGTGGACTGTTGGTTGGTTGTGGAGATGTGGAGGCGGTGGCTGTGGCGACAGAGGCGGAGTAGGGTTAGGGTATGTAAGACGGTGGTGGTGAGGTGGTGCTATGTAGTCTAAGTGACCAATACTGTGACATTAAAATTCTACAATTTGTGACTAAATATTAATCTGAGCCAAGTGTAAAAATATTTTGTAACCTGTGCTGTGATCATTTGAAAATAACGCGTGACTATGAACAAAATCTTGATTTGTGACCTGGACTATGACTTGAGTTGTGACCTGAACTGTGACTTGTGACCTGAGTTGTGACTTGGGTTGTGACTTGTGAATTGGATTGTGACCTGAGTTGTGACATGAGCTGTGATTTGTGACCAGAGTCGTCGAAATTGGAGCAGTCGTCGGAACGGTCATCGGAATCGGAGTAGTCGCCGGAGTTGGAACGGTCGCTGAAATAGTCGCCGGAGCGGTGGGGGTGGTTGGGATGGGTTAATTATAAATATATCTTTTTATATATTTATATATATAAATAAATATTTATATATATGTGTGTATATATAGGTTAAAATATCTGATTTTTGAAATGTGAAAGTTGTTTTGTTATTTTTGAAATAGGGTAAAGATAAAGTAAGAAAATGAATTTTTCCCATATTTTAAAATACAATTTCAAAAATAAAAAATTTGTGAAAAAAGTTTCAAAAATTAGATGGTCACAATTTGTGATATTTGATAAAATGTTACGACATGTAATTTAATTAAACATATACATTCATAATAATATACAATTTATGGTTATGATCACATATTAGTTACAAGAAGTTCGCAATTATATATGACACAATTTATGGATATAAATAACATATTTAATAGAAAATAATACATTTAATAGGCCACATACCACTTTATGAGTCACAAGTCATACAATTAACTGGTCACAATTCCAGATTCTTGTCATCCTACCTCATCTCGCATAATTCGAGTCCCAGTCAGAAATCCAAATAGATGGTGGCACCACTTGTGAAGGCAACAGACCTCCCACTCGATTAAGCAGTTTATTTCCTACTCATGTGGTGTCCCATAAACATTTTGTGTGTGTGTAATATTTTCTAGAATTTTTTTGATAAAATTTGATCAATTATTGACAAAATTACTCTAGTAGATCAAATTCATTGCATCAAAATTACAAACAGCTATTAAATTTATTATTTACCAAAACTACTTAATATTAGTGAAGGGGAATGGGCAAAATTGAGCTACTCTTTCAAATCGACCCACAGATTAACCACCACAACCGCATCAAATACATTGAGAGCTCCACCGTAAGTGGTAATGGAAACTCTGAAATGATATTTGTTGCCCAAAACAACTTGCTCCTTCACCTCCACATAGAGGTGTCAATTTAGCTCGTCCTACCCATGACTCGGCCCAAGAAAAGCTTGAGCCAAGTAGGGCCGAGCCTCATTTTGGAGAGTCGCCCCGAGCACCTCTGTGAGCAAATATTTTTTAAAAAATATATAAATTATATAGTTGACTATATTGCAGGCAGCTAATGTAGCAGGCAACTACTGCTGCCTTTTTAAAAAAAAATAATAATTAAATCACGAGCCTGCTCGGCTCGAAAATGCTCGATTCAAAAGCTCGGATCGAGCTTAAATTTTTTAGTCGAGCAAAAACTCGACTCGAGGCCTGGTTCGTTGACATCCTTACCTCCACAACTTGTGAGAACATCATATGCTTATCGCTACTTCTAACCATGTATGCTGCTTTAGGTTGTACTTTTCTGGTTGTACTTTTGGCCGTTTACTATCAATGGGGCTTCTGTCGCTGCTTCTGACCGTAATTATACCTAAAAAATAATTATTAAGCCCTAATTAGCCTTAAACTATTTAAACTCCATCAAAATCGATGCTATCCTTTTAAACACAAAATTTCATGTCCTTTAAATTTTCTTGAAAATTTTTAAAATATTTGTTTATTTCTTACTATGCTCGATGTTAGTATTAACACATATAACTCCTATTTATTTTAGATAAAATCAATTTTTTAGTAGATTTTAATAAAAGTTGATGGATTATGTGGTTAAAAAGTTATGTGTCCCATAAAATATATAATTAAAATTAATTGTTAACTTTAATTTATATTTTAGTTCATTTATAATTGAGCTAATTATATGATGATATCAAAACTTAAATTGAGGAGCCCTACTTATTGAATTCGATCAAAACAGGCTGTATGTACACTTCGAAAATTTATTTTTTCGACCTTTATTCCACTTTTCTATGAATTTTTTTTTTTTTTTTGGTACTTATCACATTAGGATGATGATGATAATGGTCTTCCGGTTGGGCATTCATTCTAAAGTTCTGAAAAAGGCACAACTAATCTATTTTGACAAGATTCTCTCCAAATGCAGGTAAAAAATAAGACTAAATTACCTTGAGAAGCAAAAGTGAGAAGGTTACAAGCTGAAAGATGACGATGGGTTCATCAAGCAATGCAAGGGAAACAAAGGTCCTAATAATATTTAACACTTTTCCAATTTGTAACGAGTGTCAGAAACGTCATATGGAAGAGTCTCATATTTTATTGTAGAGAAAAATTTTGAGTTTACATGTAAAATATTTTATTATATAAATGTGATTGAAAACGAACATGTAAAAAAAGGGGGAATTTTGAATGAATGAACGCCCAACGGGGTCATTATAAATTGGGAAAAATTCATTTATCCTACTTTATCTTTACCCTATTTCAAAAATAACAAAACAACTTTCACATTTCAAAAATCAGATTTTTTGACCTATACATACACATATTTATAAATATTTATTTATATATTTAAATATATAAAAAGATATA
>CAIGRM010043530.1:0-11308 GCA_903798335.1 Fraxinus albicans
TTTGACCAACATTAAAACAAAATAAAAAAATTTAAAATATTTTAATTGTTAAAATGACCCTTCAATTTATATGAAAATATTCACCCAATTTCTTTCATTTCACCTTATTTTTTCTTCTTCATTTTCACTTTGAAACCCTATTTCTAAATTTGAATTCTAACATCGTTTTTTTCACCTTAACTTTCAGTACATTTCAAGATTATCAAAATCTTTTTTTTTTATTCAAGTTTATTTCACATTATTTCATTTCTCTTTGGCAAGAGCTATTACAACAAAAAAGGTAATTCTTTCCTCCAATTTTTTTTTTTTTTTTTCCATTTTGAAATGTGATNTTGAAATGTGATTTTGTGCTTCCATTGGTGTAGGTTTAGAATGAAAAAGTGTAAACAATGCATCTTTTATGATTTCACAGTTTACTTGTATATTTAATTTAGTTTTAGTTGAGTTTTTTTTTAATGTGGATGAATTTTTGATACATTTAAGATTTTGAAGATGATGGGTTAAAAAGAAATTCATATATTAATAGTAAAGTATTCACCAAATTTTCCTCATTTTCACCTCCTTCTTTCTTCTTCTCAATTTCACTGTGAAACTATTTTCTCTAAATTTAAAACTAATGCCTACTTCTTTACCTCAATTTCTCGTGCATTTCAAGATTACAATTTTTTTTCTTCCCTTCAAATTTATTTCACATTGCTTCATCTCTCTTTGTTACAAATTGGTACAGTAAAAATGTAATTTTTCCTTCAATTTTTCTTTATTTTAAAATGTGATTTTGTGCTTCAATTGGAGTAGAAATGACATGAAAAGGATAAAAAAAATGGATTATTTATGATTTCATAGTTTATTTGTATAATTTTAGTTGAGTTTTTTTTAACATTGATGAATTTTTGATACATATGAAATTTTGAAGATAATGGGTTAATGAGGAATTCATCTATTAGCATAGTTATAAACAAAAATTGAGTCAATAATATGATAAAGAAATTACTAATAAAACTTATCAATGAAGTCCCTTTGTTGTTTTGATATCAATCGTAAATACGTTATGTAATGGATTAGCGATTTTTTTTCTAATATTAGTTCTCTTTTAGACGTAAATTTGAGTTTTTTGATATTTTATTTTGTATTCCTTGTTGCAGTAATAGCAGTTATTGTAGTAGGAATCTAGATTATTGAAGTTCACTAATTTGGATGGGGTATTTGGAGGGTGTTGGAGTTAAGTTAATCAAATTGTATGGAGAAGATATGTACATGGATGTTTGGATGTGGATTAAGGTTTGAATTTTTGGAGGAAAAATTGAAAGTCATTAAAAGTGAGTTACGTAAAAGTCTTGCTGCAGTATCTTCTCGCTCGAGTGAAAAACAGAGACAAGATTTATCAGTGGCAGGAAAATCCTACATCTAACTACTTAAGCAAAGAACAGAAGTAGGAAGTGCACCTCTTGTATCCTGCAGAAAATTTATTTTGAATTCCTAAACATGAAACAACACCTCTTTTGCGGGGAAACATAGCACTATAAGATATAGACATTGAGATTTTGATCTTTCAATACATTCGGATTCTAAATTCTAGTTTTATATTTTGTTCTTTGTTTCTTCTGAGAGTTTTTGTTTATTTGCTTGGCATTAGCACATTAAGGATTGATTAATTTTTGACATTTGCCACAATATTATATGTGTTGGTTAGATATTCTAATGCTTCAACATTGACAGGCCATTGTTGATGTCGACAAAGAAGTTGGAGCTGATGTTATTTCTCTTTATTGATGTCAATAGATTTGATTTGGTCCTTTCAGATTTTAGTTTCTTTTATTCATTGTCTTTTTACTATTACTCATTTAAGATGATTTATTTTAACTTGTATATCAGGTGCTCAATGAATAAGATTCAAGTCAATGAAATCCTTAGAGTGAGTTGTTTGATTATAGCTCATTGGGAAAGTAGCGATGAAGACATTAGGTTACGATAGTTTTTCTAGCGAAGATTTGAACTACATATCCGTGCAAAAGTCATATAGTTGGGTTCTTATCATGAGGCACATTCATAATGGAACTTTTGAGAAGTCTTTAGGATTTGTGTCTCTTTTAAAGTTCGATGTTGCTCAAATTATAGATAATCATTAGTGCTAAGTGTGTAAGCACAATGCACATGAAGAAATAGAATCAGAAGTGTAAGAAAAATTGATTGTTTCTTGTCTTTGTTAGAAAATATAAAATAACAAATATTCTCTAAGTTAGATTATGTAAATTAAATGTTTACAAGTGTCCATGATTACGATACAAGTGCCGTTACAGGACTTATAAGCTTCCATGAGAACGACATAAGTGATGTTATTGGACTTATAAGCGTCCATGAGAATGACACGAGTGCCGTTATTGAAATGAAAAAGTTCTTAAGAACAACACAAATGTCATTATCGACTTATAAGAGTTCATTATATCATTTCAATAGTTCTTTATCACATGTCCATTACTTGAGGTCGTTATGTTAGAAACAAATCAAAATATAGGAGAAAATAACATAAGAACACAAGTGTCGTTACATAGAAGAAAATGACCCTTGTTTCGTTCTATTTGTAAACACGATTATAAGCAGCAACTGAAATAAAAACGGCCCTTGTGCCGTTTTATCTATAAACATGAGAATGGTCCTTGTATCGTTCTGAGAGGAGAACGTCTATTAAAACTGTGCAATTATCGTTATGTTTGTAAATGTGTTCACGAGAATGGTATTTGTGTCGTTACTGAGATGAGAACGTCTATTATAACAGTATAACTGTTATTATGCTTGTCCATAGAACGACACTTATGCTGTTATTAAATTGAAAATAGAATGGTACAAGTGCCGTTTGGGGGATGAAAAGGTCCTTGAGAATGACACTTGTTTAATTACTGAGATGAAAAGTTCTAAAAGAACGATACAAGTGTTGTTATCGAAATATAACTTGTCCATGAGAACGGCACTTGTACAGTTACTGTGAAGAAAACGACACTTGTGTCGTTCTATCCATAAACATGACTATAAGCATACACGACCCATCCATACCCTAAGAATCAATTACTTGTCCAAGAGAATGAAACTTATGCATTTATGTTAGAACGATATAACTTTGATCCGTAAATTTAGTTAAATGTTGTTGTAGTTATAGTTTTGATGCCCTTAATTTAAAGATCTATGAGAACGACACAAGTGACAGCATAAATGACACAAACATGTTCATGAGAACGACATAAATGCAGTTACTGTGAAGAAAATGATACTTGTGCCGATAATGGGATGACAACATTTATTAAAACAGTATGACTGTCGTTATATTTGTAAATAAAAGTCTATGAGAACGACACTTGTGCCGTTACTGAGTTATGAAAAGAACAACGTGAACAACAAATTGCCGTAAATGTGTAAATAATGACATTTGTGAAGTTACCGATATGAGAACGTCTACTAAAACGGTAGAACTGTCGTTATGTTTGTAAATCAAACTCCATAAAAACGACAATTTTGTCGTTACTATATATAAAACGATACTTGTGTCGTTCTGCCTATAAACACGAGTATAAAGAGCAATGACATATTCGAGACCCGATAATCGATAAGCAGAACAAATTTAAGTTGCAGAATGGACAAGCCGTTTACAACATTGGAGAGAAAAGTTCATTACTTACACTTTCTAAAGAGTGTCGAACAAGACATGTGATTTCACCGTTGGATACCTTATAATATATGTCAATTGTACCATTATTTGTCACATAATCAACATCACCTTCTTAAGTTAGGGGGTCCAAAGCTTGAGGTCGTTCTGTTAGAAAAAAGCAAAATATTGGAGAAATCAATAGAACGGTACAAGTGCTGTTTAACTACACTTGTGTCGTTCTGTCAATAAACACACTCATAAGCAGTCATGACCCGTCTGAGATCCGATAATCGATAAGCTGAACTCATTTTAGTTGTAGGATGGACAAACCGTTTACAATATTCGAGAGATATGCTCATTACTCATACTTTCTAACAAATTTATATCAAGACTTGTGATTTCACCGTTTGATATCATATATTCAATATCAATTCTACTGTTATTTGTCACATAATCAACATTTTCGACCTTTTTAAGTTAAGAGGTCCAATGCTTGAGGTCGTTCATCTGGAAAAGTAACAAAATATTGGAGAAATAAAAAAAAGACACAAATGCCATTTAACGACACTTGTGGCGTTCTGTCAATAAACAAGAGTATAAGCAGTTACAACCCGTCCGAGACCCGATAATCGATAAGCTGAACTCATTTAAGTTGTATGCTGGACATGCCGTTTACAACATTCAAGATATATGCTCATTACTTATACTTTCTAACGAATTTAGATCAAGGTTTGTGGTTTCACCGTTTGATACCATATATTCTATATTAATTCTACCGTTATTTGTCACATAACCAACATTTTCGACCTTCTTAAGTTAGGGGGTCCAACGCTTAAGGTTGTTCCGCTGGAAAAATAGAAAAATATTGGACAAATCAACAGAATGGCACAAGTACCGTTTAACGACACTTGTGGCGTTTTGTCAATTAACAAGAGTATAAGTAGTCATGACCCGTCCGAGACCCGATAATCGGTAAGTTAAACTCATTTAAGTTGCAGGATGGACATGCCGTCTACAACATTCGAGATATATGCTCATTACTTATACTTTCTAATGAATTTAGATCAAAAGTTGTGATTTCACGGTTTGATACCATATATTCTATATCAATTCTACCACTATTTGTCATATAATCAACATTTTCGACCTTCTTAAGTTAGGAGGTCCATTGCTCGAGGTCGTTTCACTGAAAAAGTAGCAAAATATTGAAAAGATCAACAGAACGTTACAAGTGTCGTTTAACGATACTTGTGATGTTCTGCCAATAGACAACAGTATAAGCAACCACGACCTGTTCGAGACCCGATAATCGATAAGTTGAACTCATTTAAGTTATAGGATGGACATGCCGTTTACAACATTCGAGAGATATGCTCATTACTTATACTTTCTAACGAATTTAGATCAAGACTTGCGATTTCACCGCTTGATACCATATATTCTATATCAATTCTACCGTTATTTGTCACATAATCAACATTTTCGATTTTCTTAAATTAGGGGGTCCAATGCTTGAGGTCGTTTCCCTGGAAAAGTATCAAAATATTGGAGAAATCAACAGAACAGTACAACTACTGTTTAACGACACTTGTAACGTTCCTTCAATAAACAAGAATATAAGCAGTCACGACCCATCCGAGACCTGATAATCGATAAGCTAAACTCATTTAATTTGCAGGATGGACATGTCGTTTACAACATTCGAGCGATATGATAATTACTTAATCAACATGAAAAATTAGAACAACGCAAGTGCCGTTACCGTTTTGAAAACGACACAAGTGTCATTACAACACCAATGGCGTTTTATTGTAACAAAAATACAGTATAAGTGTAGTTTTGGCTTATCGAGTCTAAGACAATGACAAAATCAATCGTTCCAAACATTATAAATAGTTTACTTTTTAAATGACAAAAGTAATACATCATAACATAACACCACCGTCCTTTATCAATATTACAAAATGAGTACATCGTAACACTACAAAATCCGCATATATACCGTCTTGTCTTCATCGTTCATGTCTCTCGCTGAGTGGTACACCATCTGTACAAGTGTTACGGTTATGCCCAATTTTTAAACACCTACTACACTTATGAAAATAGCTATCACATTTAAATTAACAAAGTAACCACATTATATTATCAAGAAGGGACATACCATAACAGACAATATTTGTATTGTCATTTTACATGGAAAAGTAACCACATTATATTATCAAGAAGGGACAGACCATAACAGACAATGTTTGTATTGTCATTTAACATGGAATATAATGACTATAGTGTCGTTCTACACTACGTAAAATGGCTGGAGTTTCGTTTTGTACTACAGATCGTTCAATAATTGCGGACAGTACAGAAATGCAGCAACTGTGAAAAAAATCAGCTAAAATATCATTTCATACTATATTCAAACCAATGTATACGAGATTTCCAAAAATACCTTTCTTTTTTTATTCAATTATAATAGAGATTTCAATGTCAATAATATAGAAACCAAAATTCTTGTTCAAATGCTCAAAATTTTGGAGAAAATAGGTGAGGAATATAATGAATAATAAGATTTTATAGTAACAAACACGAGGAGACGGAGAGCACGTTGATACGATTGGAGATGAATTGAAGAATTTGATTGGATTGAAATGGTGTTTTGGTCTTTTCCATGATAGGGATATTTTAGACATTTGATAATGTTTATTTATTGTATTTTTTAAGTGAGGTCATTTCACCTATAAACATTGAGAAAATGCTTTTTATTCAACTACATTATTTGACTATCCCTTTTAACAAACTATCCCTTTATATATGGGGAATTATATTCATGCCACAATTTTTATTTCCTACCCCATACTATAATTGTACTTTTAAGATTTTCAATTTTTGTTTGTTATTTATATCACTTACACCTCTAACAATTTTCTATGCCATTCTTATTTTCAAACCTTTCATTAGTTAACACTTTTTGCATTTTATAATATTTTTATGTTTGAAAGTCCATTGAAATAGAGTAAAATAATTTATTTTTCCATCATATTTTTAAAAAATAAATATATAAAAAGTGCGAAAAAATATTGTTCCCTCATTTCAAAGTATGAAAATAAATTATTTTGATGTAAATTATCATCAATAATGAAACTTACTAATTAGTAGAAGTTTGAAGATAAAAATTTGACGGGAGAAAGTTAAGGAAATAATTACTACAATGAGCAAAAGTTGAGAATGTTAATTGCAACTAAAATGTGGTATATCAAATAAAAATTGTGGTGACAATATAACCACCATTTATATATAGGCGTTCGACTATGGTAACGAGCTTCAAAAGGACAATAATGCCCTTGTGTTTCTCTCATTCAGTCATTTGCTTGAAATGGCTCCTTGGTGATATGATTAATAGAAAAAATGCATTATCGGTCCTCAAACTTTTCTTAGTAGCAAGTTGGTTTCATGACTTGAAAATCAAATCCACTCTATACGGATCAAGGATCATTAGTTGTGATAGAGTACTACAGCGTAGGATTAGAGTTAGAATTGGACCACTCTCAACATATCTTGTCCAATTACATTTTTGCTTTTCTAGTTGTATTAAATCTTGAATTGCATTGATGGTGCAATGTTGAAGCAATTTCAAAACATGTACATGTAGAAAATAGCGATCATATTAGAAAATTCATTCATGAAAGATTGCAGTTCTCTAAATTGATAATTATTACATGGTTGTGGAACAAGAGGAAGGATACGGAAAAGACTCAAGCTAGTGTGATTTTCGCAACAAACCTAGAATTGGATAAGAAGCTATCATCCTCCTAAGAAGAATTTATAGCATTAGAAATGTCAGTTTCGTTAAGAATGAGTCATATTTCTCCCACTTATCTCGCATGTTAATGCACAAATAAAAAGACATATTAAAGATCAATTTAATATAATATTTTATAAAGGTTTAAGATCAATTTGTCATTCCAATTAGATGATGAATGTCTTCTTACGAAATATTGTGCTACTAGTATCAATATATGGCTCTTGTTATTATTTGGTCCCCAAGTTAATTCTCACGTGCTTAAACTTCTGATTATCAGTAATGCTGCCTGTACATAGTGGGATTACATAATGATTTACATATAGATGATGTGTTAAAAAGAGAGTATATATATATTGTTAAATTTTTTTGACCCAATCATATCTCACCACATCATATATATGCAAACTATTATATAAACTATCATGTACATGTAGTACAACCGTTCAATTATAGAGAGCGAAGTGGTTATGACCATGGGTACGACAAGTTGGGGGTAGTCCTTTTCTGTTTTCTTATATAGCGTGTGTTTTTGCGACATTTTCATCCCAAATAATATGTGCATACATATTATTCAATATATCTTCTATATAAATATGAAATTGAATATAGAATCGACTTACGAAATCGAGTATATATATGTAGACGAATTCGTGCATTTCCATACTTCGATGATGGCCATTTCATTCTTCAATTTAACACATTTCATATAACAATAAGAAAGTATTTCTAAAATCAAATACAATGTAAAGAAGTGTAAGATTGGTCGAGGCAAGTGAAACACTATTTCCTTAAGATGAATTTGCCCCACATCGATGCTAACTGTTTTTCAACAATCATATCCCAAGATACAACGATCTTATCTAGCCATGAGAGCACTCTAAATGACTTAGACCAATGAGCTTGAACGAAGTTTCGTCTCTACCATAACTATGACTTTGATGCAAAAAGGAATAACTTCTACAAGTGTTTTTAAGCAAAAGCATAGTGTAAATATGGAATGGAATGAATAATAAATGTCCTAAGAGTCCTTTGTATAGAAGGTGAAGGGATGTGGTCGGAGAGACACACTCCAAAACTCAGCATTTTGCATGAAGGGACACAACCAATTTCACCACTCGCATACCGCCCATGTGGTGCTCGAATGGAGCAATGCAGTGAGTTATCACTAGCTTGGCTTGCCTCACATGTTGAAGTTCGATTTTTCCTTCAAACTTTGGAGCACAATTTCTCATTTCAAATATACTGCGACGATCTACTCGACGAATAGAATAAGTTCATCTATTTACTCTCGTAATTTGACTTCAGATCAAGTCCGAATATTTGACTGAAATTGACACAAGGTCATGTTTCGAGGTTTATACTTAACCAAAATTTCAATTCTTAAACCAAATTCCAACAATCAAGTGGGCCACCAATTCTCACAATGTCATATTTGTGTGTAATATTAGTGCCAATTTTCTGATTTTACCCTCGTTGTTCAGAATGCTTTTGTGGAAAGAGAAATCGGTTGGACACAAGGGCAATTGTGGAAATTTATTTTCAAATGCCTTAAAAATTAGTACAGGTCTTAGTCAAAATTGTCAGAATAAATGGGAAAAGGCTTTCCAATGTCACTTTTCTTCTTAAAAGGAGGTGAAAAATCTGGCTTAAACAGGTGCATAATTATATAATATTTTGATTAATTTGAACCTAAAATGATAGGAATAATCTAATTGAAAAAAAAAATATTGACTTCGCCTTGAAAAATGCTTTTTCATTTTTTCGAAGTAAAGGGAAAAATTTTGGTATTTGATGGGCTGGCCCACCTATGTTCTTCAAAATATCTATTGGATCAATATCTTGCAAAGAACCCATCACAAGTGTTTACGGAAGAAGCCCATAAAAAGGCCGGGAGGCCCACTTTTACCGATCTACATAGGGGGTGGACACGTTTTGGTTTGAGCAGTTTGCAATAAATCTTTAAACCAAACCACTTAAAGCGATTTGGAATTTTTTCAAACCAAATTAAACCACTTTAATATCTAAACCAAACCAATCCAAACCACTTTTTTTTTTTTATTTTTTTTTTTTTTTCAGTTTGATTCGATTTAAAAACACAGTTTAATAAAAAAAAAATATAACATGTATAGAATAAATTAAACCATAAATATTAGTTTAAAATTTCAAGTTAAAACATAAATGATATCATTAAAAATATTACAAATTAACCAAAGTTCTATAATTCTAATAATTATAATACAACAACTTGATATAAACATTTTAACCACTTAATCTATACGAATTGGTGCAATATCTGCAATTGTAACATGTGATTCATTCTCTTCACAAAAATACGAATATGGTACATGAATTCATTGATTATAGTTAAATAAAATAAAATAACTAAATTTAAAAATAAATAGAAAGATCAAATACGAAAAATACATTATATAACATTTTGTGAATCGTTCAATGATTCTACCTTATCCAAATATTGAAGAATTTCTTTTTACCATGCTACCAATTTTTAGGACAAATTACACTCAAATCATATTTTCACTCAACGTAACTCTTAATGGAATCAAGATTCCAATCACTTTTTAGGGAATGTAAAAAAGAGTTGTGAATATTTGAACAGTTAGCACATCTTTAACAATTTGGAAGACAATTGTGTACTTATTTAATTTCAATTTACACCAAAGTAAAATGTCAAAAGACTCATTTGTCAAATCTTCAAAACAACATTTAAGTAAGCTATCGAATCATTCTAGCAATTAACAGTAAAATCTAGAAATTAAGTTAAAATATAGATAATTAATTGAGTGACCTGACGAGGAAATTGAGATGCAAATAAATAAAAAGTGATGTCCACTAAATAATTAAGGGAGCCAGACACAAATTAGAATAAAATAACATAACTACCAATAAAATATAGCAAATAATAACCAAAAAAATAAGAAAGTTTGAATAAACTAACATGAAAATTTAGTTAAAATTCGAGAAAATTATTAGTGAAAGAAAAAACGTGTAAGTCTGAATTAAAATCTAGATTTAATTGTTTACTCAATTGTAATGGGCGTCCAATGAATATAATTTAGAAACAATTTAGAAACAGTTGTTCAACACTTCACCCAATTTGAGGGTTTTGCATTCATAATTGCGAAGACTAACGGGTATTTGAGTATGATTTAATTAATCCATTGGATTGAATAATTATCTATTTGTGTAGAGTTTAACTGAGTTGTGTCTAATATGGATGTATCTTTTTAATTGGGTTGTGTTTAATTTTAATTGAGTTGGATAAAATTTAAATTAATCTTTTTTAAAATTTTTTTGGTAAACGGTTTAACAGTTTGAAAAGTTTGTAAAGATTGAAACCCAAACCAAATGACTTCGAAACAGTTTGGTTCAATTCAAAACTAAAATGTTACGAATCTACATGGACCCAAATCAATGATTTCGAAAAAGTGGTTTCGATTTGGTTTTGCGGTTTGGCAATTGCGTTATTCAGCCTTTACATCCCCTAATTTGACACGTGCTAATGTGAAACATATGCCTAGTAGATTGGCTAGTCAACAAACAAAGGAAAACTCCCATTACAACCCCTCCAATCTGGAACGAAATAAAAAATTACCCATGTTTAGTAGATATTAAAATATGATTTTAATCACATAGTTCAAATGTAGAAGTCGAAGAACAAATGCAGAAAATCATTCCAACCGGTCATCTAAAGCTTTGCTGTCAATACATGAACATATTCTCTAATGAAGCACACTCTCAAGGTTGACGATGATTAAAAAAAAAAAAAAGTTAACAAAAATCATCTTATAATCCTATACCTATAAAGTGCATAAACTTAGACAATGAACGTGTTGGAAAAACTGGAAAAAATG
>CAIGRM010043567.1:0-15633 GCA_903798335.1 Fraxinus albicans
GACCCTTCTGCATCAAGAGACTACCATAAACAAAACCTTAATAAAAGAAAATAATCTAAAATAATCATAAATTAATAAGGATCCGTTTGATTTGTGTTTCAAATTTTCAATTTTGAGTTCATTTTTAATTTGTTGTTTTGATGATTTGTTTCAAGATTGTAAAAAACATGTTTGGTTTGTCATTCTAAAAAACGATTTTTTAAAATAGAAAATTAGAAAACACGTTTAGTTTGGTTTGAAATTTTGATAAATTATTTTTTATGATGTTTTATTCCATTAAATTTGATTATTCGGTGAAATAAAATAATTTTATATTTATATATTGTCAAGTAATATTTATATTTTAAAGTTTGTAAATTTTAGTTGTCAAGTAATAAAAAAATTTGTTGTCTTAAAAAAAATCAATTGGTTGAAGATTAATTTTAACTGCTAATTTTATAGGATCCACAACTATTTTCAACTTTGCAACGATGACATGTTTTATCATATCCACCATGAGTAGGAGATCATTTCTACTAATATCTAACCTTCCATGGTGAAGTTCAGTTTAGAAGTCTTTGCTTGCATCCCCATGTTCACAAAATAAACAAAGCCCACTCCAATGCATTTGCTTCTTTACCTTTTTGAAATTACATTGCATTACTTGCACGGCATCAAGAATTTCATTGGAGAAAAAGAGAGACGACATATACGACGGACGAGTTTTTCAAAAAAGGTACATATTAGGTGCTTGTACTCTCGACTATGACTCAATTACATATTTGAACACAAACTACATCTAAGATGTCCCAGCAGGCTAATACTATTTAACTAATCTCCACCAAATACAAGCCTCTAGCATTTTCATCGTTTGTCATTTCAATCTAACCGAGTTAGGTATAGTGTGGACTTCTGGCAAAGAAATTAAGCATATGTAAAGTTTGGAAGCTGACAAGATTGAACAAAAAAATTCTGAAAATCTGTATTTTGTAATATATTATGTTGTTAATGTAATTTTTTCTTTATTGGAGGCTTGAAGTATATGTTGTTTGTGTTTTACTTCTTATTCCGTTTTATATTTGAATGCTCTCCTAGACATTTAAGACATTAAAACGTCGTAGGAAATTATGTTTCCTCTAATTAAAAATTTATTCTCACTATCGTTATCAGGTGAAACAATCTTGTTACGTGTATATCAAGTTTAAACAATTAATGGCACACGTTTTAACACATTACACCGTGTCAATTTAGTGTATTGGAGCTATTCAAATGAGTTATATTTGTTACTAATTTAAGTTTCCTCCGCAGGTTCCTTAAATTTATTGCGTATGGAAAACATCTTCTTTTTCCTCTTAGTATATATTCACAGTCAACAATGAACACCGGTCCTTGATTTTCCTTGTATTATTATGTAAATTATATATTACTACCCGTTTTGACTAAAATATTAAAACGATTACCTGAAACTGGGGTAAGAGATGATAAAAAAAAAAAGTGGAAAAATATTGAGACGGCAGTCCATACTCTATATGTAACAGTAGTCAAGAAGAATGGCTATAGAATAAAAGTATTATAGTCGCCCACGCTGCCCCCATTCATTTCAAACTACGAGTATAAATAGAAGTAGCTCTTTAGTGTTCTTCACCAGCAAGATTTTATAGTTTCAACATACATCTTTTTGCTACGTACCATAATAACTTCTTCTTCTATTACTAGAATGGCTGGAATCAGTATGGCACTAGCACCTGTCGAAAATGCTACCGACTGTGAAAAGGATATCGTTCGTCCAGTTGCAAACTTCTCTCCTAGCTTATGGGGTGAACAATTTACCAAATTTGCTTTTGATACTGAGGTACATTTTTTCTTGTTGCACTCGTAGTCGTCGATATATGCAAACCCTTTCATTTCATCAAAAAGATCCATTGAAGCCATTTATTAATCGGGACGTGAATTCAAAATTTCCTAGATTAGTATCAATTTTCAGTATTCGCTGTTTGAAAAAGATTGTTATGTTTAAAAATTTAATTTCATGCTACGGCACTCATAATATGTTGCTCTTATGAAATCGTACAGTTAGCACAAAAATATGTCCGGGAGATTGAACGGTTAAAGAATGAAGTGAGAAGCACGTTAACAGCTCCTGAGAATACCTTGGTGCAGACGATGAATTTGATTGACATACTTGAGCGCTTGGGCGTATCATATCACTTTGAAGATGAAATTGAAGAACTACTAGAACGTTTCTTTAATCTCAACTCAAATTATGAAGATGAAGCTTATGACTTGTACACTGTTGCACTTCATTTTCGTTTATTTAGGCAGCATGGCTACCGTATATCTTGTGGTATCTTTAAGAAATTCACAGAGGAGAACGGAAGTTTCAAAGAGACTATTAAGCAGGATGCAAGAGGCTTGCTAAGCTTATATGAAGCAGCATACTTAAGAGTGCAGGGAGAAGATATACTAGAAGATGCCATTGCTTTCACAAGAGACAACCTCAAATCTATGGCGCCACATCTAAGCTCTACCCTCGAGAAACAAGTAGCTCATGCCCTCGTGCAATGCCTCCATTTTGGGAACCCAAGAATTGAGGCACATAATTTTATCTCCATCTACGAAGAAGATGAGTCCAAGAACGAATTGCTGTTGAGGTTTGCCAAATTAGACTATAATTCACTACAAATGTTGCATAAACAGGAGCTCTATGAAGTCTCAAGGTAATGTTCTTAAAATTGCATCGATAGCTCTGTGTTTGTGCATGTGCACTAATTGATAAAATTTGTTTCTAAATGTATATTGCAGGTGGTGGAAGGAGTTGGACCTTGTTTCTAAGCTTCCTTATGCTAGAGATCGAGTCGTAGAATGTTTTTTTTGGGCTATGGGAGTGTATCATGAACCTCAATATTCAATTGCTCGAATCATGCTAACCAAAACCATTGCAATGACGTCAATAATAGATGACACATATGACGCATATGGTACAGTTGAAGAACTTGAGATTTTTACGGAGGCCATAATGAGGTACATGTTTCTTTCTTTTGATTTTGTCCAATACAAAAGTGTTTCTTAAATAATCAATTGTTTATTCAAGATTGTAATCGTGAAGATTTATTGATTTTACAGGTGGGATATTAGTGAAATTGGTCGGCTACCAGAATATATTAAACCGTTCTATAGTGCTCTTCTAAATCTTTATGAGCAATTTGAGGAAGAATTATCCAAAGATGGAAGATCTTATGCAGTTCATTATGCAAAAGAAGCAGTATGCACTACTCTATATCTATTATTTTCCTCTTTATTTGCTTCTTATTATTTTAAAACTTTATTTGTTGTGTTTAACTTATAGAATTTCTACTAAATTTTGTAGTTGAAAGAACTTGTGAGAATGTACTATGTGGAAGCGAAGTGGTTCATTGAAGGATACTTGCCACCATTTTCTGAGTACATGAGCAATGCCTTAATAACATGCACTTACGTTTATCATACAACTACATCATTGTTGGGGATCAAATCCGTGACCAAGGAAGAATTTGAATGGCTAAACAATAAACCTAAAATTCTTATGGCCAGCCTCATAATATGTCGACTCATTGATGACATTGCTACCTATGAGGTATGAAATGCACTACATTTGTTACTAGGAAACTTCAATTCTATAAAGAAGCAACTTTATTTCCCTTATTAAGTGTTTTCTCTGAATGTTTTCTTATTGAAGGTTGAGAAAGAAAGGGGCCAAATTGCTACTGGTATCGAATCATACATAAAGGAGAATGGTGTGACTAAAGAGGTAGCTATCGAAAAGTTTTTTGAAATGGCTACAAATGCATGGAAGGATATCAACGAAGAGTGTCTCCGACCAACTTCCTCTTCTAGAGAAATTTCAATGAGAATTCTCAATCTTGAGCGCATTATAGACGTCACTTACAAAGGCAATGAAGATGGATATACACAACCACAAAAAGTTCTAAAACCTCACATCATTGCTTTGTTCATTGATCCAATCAAAGTCTAAATATTATTTGGGATCAAGCCGGAGAGAAATGGATATCTTAAATTCTTAATTGTTTTTTCTTTTCATTAGATCCTGATGTATAAAAGCATTAAGTACGGTGTATACGATACTCAAACAATGATTGTATCACGTTTGCAATCAATTTTTAATACTCTTACTTTTCAAAGCTATTTATTCTTCAATATGTATGACGTTCACGGTCAAAATTAATACATGGAATCAATGGCTGCCTTCCCTTACCAATGGACACCAGAGACGAGATAGTTTTTAACATTAACAGCGTCAATAGATGGTTTTCTCTAAATTCTATAGAATACTTAATATCTGGTTCTAGGTAGAATAATCAATACTAACGTTATAGTCAAACAATCGTGTTCTAGTTCTCTAGAATACTTATTATCCTATATTAGGTAGAGGAATAATCTGCATCAATGTTGGAATTCAACATATAACAGAAACGAATGGAATCAACTACCTAGTGTAGCACTGCACTTCCTTATTTTCAGGAATGCAACTGAAGGTTATTAGCCAGCTGGTGTAATTAGTTAGTCATTGTTATTAGCTCAATTCTATAACTTTCTTAGCTACCAAACACTTGTATAAATTCGTGTATCTTCTGATGATCAATCAAGCAAGAATTCTGCACTTCATTTCTTCAGTTTCTTAACTTGGTATCAGAGCCAATAATGGCCAACACCACATCCGGCAATCAGTCTGAATTCAACACTGCAACAACAACTCAAGCAGCTGCTAGCCAAAATTTGTCATTTGGGATGAATATTACACAAATACCTGCAGTCAAGCTCGATAGGAACAATTTCCTACTATGGAAGAACATGGTAATGCCCATAATCAAAGGGCATAACCTTGAGGGATACCTGCTGGGGACAAAAGAGTGTCCACCAGAGTTCTTAACCACCCAAACAACCGTAGGCCAGGGAGAAGCAGTTGAGATGACTCAAAATCCTGAGTTTATTAGATGGACTTCAGCTTATCATCTCCTTATGGGCTGGCTGTATTATTCCATGACTCTAGAGATAGCTATGAAAGTTATGGGCTGTACAAACTCGAACAAACTCTAGATAGCAGTTGAGGAAAGTTTTGGCATACTAAACAAATCATGTGTGATGTTTCTTACCAGTGAATTGCAGATAACCAGAAAAGGATCCATAACAATGGATCAATATTTAACTACCATTAAACAATTGGTAGACAATTTGGAGATAGCTGGGAAAATTATTGATCAAAATGATCTGATTACACAGGTCCTATCAGGTTTAGATGAAGAGTACACACCCATTGTGGTACAGATAAATAGCAGGGAGACTATAACCTGGTATGAGCTATCCTCAGTGCTAATGAACTTTGAGAGTCGACTTGAGCACCTGAATCAGGTTAAGAACAGTTTTACATCACTCAATGTCAATTAATCAAGTGTCCAATTAGCACATCGAGCTGGTCCAAGATCTGGTAGAGGCTTTAGAGAAATTAGAAGTGGGAGATCACCTAACTACAGAAGTAGAACAAGAGGTAGAGGCAGAATTATAACCAGCAGACAAAATGAAACCAAAGGGCCATGCCAAATTTGTGCTCTAAGCAATCATTCAGCAAGTTGGTGTTACAACATGTATGATGAGAGGTATATGGGGAGCAAACCAACTAACTCCGGGCAACAGAATTTCAATTCAGCACCATCAGCCTATGTAGCAACGCCTAGAATCCTTGATGATCCAGCATGGTTTGTTGATTCTGGTGCGAGTAACCATATGACATTAGACAAAGGTAACATGAATTCTGAGCAAAGATATGAAGGGAATGAAAAATTACTTATTGGTAATGGAGATAAATTATATATTGCTCATGTTAGAAATGGAAAGATCTGTACAATGAGTAATAAGCCACTTGATCTAAACAAATTATTGCATGTTTCCTCAATCAAAAGAAACTTACTTAATGTTTCGCAACTGTGTTATGACAATGGTGTATTTATGGAGT
Source organism: Fraxinus albicans (assembly GCA_903798335.1). Classification (NCBI taxonomy): domain Eukaryota; kingdom Viridiplantae; phylum Streptophyta; class Magnoliopsida; order Lamiales; family Oleaceae; genus Fraxinus; species Fraxinus albicans. The sequence continues at coordinate 5,987 of CAIGRM010043567.1, forward strand.
TCTATTCTAATTGTTGTGTTGTCAAGGATCTCCAAACGAAGAGACTCCTGCTGCAAGGAGTACTTAAGGATGGATTGTACCAGCTGCAGTTGCCCAACTTCAAATCATAAAGCACATTTTTCGAGTTAGACCACCAAAATAAGTATCACTACTTCATAGCTAATTCTGGTGATGATTAGTTGCCTTCAATTAAACAAGTTTCAGAGTCTGAATTTGATCTTTGGCATAAAAGATTACGCCACGCTTCGAACTATGTTATGAGTCAAGTTCTAAAATCTTGTAATAAAGTTGTTAAAGCTAATGAAATTTCTACCTTTTGTGAATCCTACAAGTCTGGTAAATCACATGCCCTTCCATTTAACACTTCACTTTCACATGCCTCAAATCCTTTGGAACTGGTTTACACTGATGTTTGGGGTCCAGCCCCCTTAAATTCTACCACAGGGTATAGATACTACATAATCTTTGTTGATGACCATAATAGATTTACATGGATCTACCCAATGAAACACAAGTCTGAAGCTCTAACCATCTTTATCCAATTCAAAAATCTGATAGAAAGCAAGTTAGATAGGAAGATCAAAATAGAACGCAAGCATAGACACTTCTGTACAAAAATGGCAAAGCAAAACGCAAGCATAGACACATCACTGAAGTCAGGTTGTGCCCTCTAGCTCGGGCTCAAATGCCTTTATATTATTGGTGGGAGTCTTTTAAAGCTGCTACCTACTTAATTAATAGGCTGCCTACATCTGTTCTGCACCATAGTTCACCCTACCAAGCTCTATTCAACAAAACTCTTGATTATAAGCAGCTTAGAACATTTGGATGTGCTTGTTTCCCATGCCTTAGACCCTATCAGAAACACAAGTTCAACTTTCACTCCCAAAAGTGTGTTTACCTTAGCAATGGTGACTCTCACAAAGGTTATAAGTGTCTAAGCCCAACTGGTAGAATTTACATCTCTAGACATGTTGTTTTTAATGAGCTAGATTTCCCATTCAAGTTAGGTTTTCTAAATAAACAAGTTCAAACTCAAACCTATGATACTACATTGAACTATCTTCCCTTCATTGACCTCATCCTTCAAAATGCAATTGCTGCTTCTACAATACAACCTGAAGATTCTCCTGCAGCAGACCTCACGAATGGAGAAATAGGAGCTGACGTTGGAGGAGATCTGGTGATGGAACATCGTAGTAATAAGTTGAATCAGGAACTAGTGGCAGGTAATGAAACATCAGAAGTTCAGGAGGTTGGGGTTGACACTCAGAATGCAGCAGGAGAAACAAATTTACAAGATAGAAATATGGCTCAGACCATTGGACTTCAGATGATTACTAGAAGCAATGCTGGAATCTTCAAGCCAAAAATCTATACAAAGGCAGCAGTTGATGAAATGACAATAACTGAGCCAGTTAATGCAGATGAAGTATTGTCAAGAAGCTGCTGGAAAGGTACTATGCAAGAAGAATATAATGCACTTATGAAATATGAAACATGGATACTGGTTCCACAAGGTCAGGCTTGTTGCTAAGGGATTCCTCCAAACTGCTGGTATTGATTTTAGTGAGACATTCGGCCTTGTTGTTAAGGCTTCAACCCTGAAGATCATTCTAATATTTGCTGTGTCTAAAGAGTTGCAGATCAGACAGGTAGATATAAATAATACATTCCTCAATAGCAGTTTGAATGAGGTAGTTTACATGGACCAACCACGAGGCTTTGTTGATGAAAAACATCCTGGTTATGTATGCAAGCTAAAAAAAGTCCCTATATGGCTTAAGACAAGCCCTAAGGGCTTAGCATGATAAGCTGAAACACACCTTGTTGAAGTGGAACTTCAGACAATCTAAGGTAGATAACTCCCTATTTTTTCTGGCAAAGGAAACTGACATTTTATTTGCCTTGATATATGTAGATGATATACTTATAACAAGCAACAATGATCAGCAACTACAAAAGTTCATTGACAAGTTGAACCTCACCTTTGCTCTTAAAGACATGGGGAAACTAAGCCAGTTCTTGGGAATTGAAGTTCAGAGAAATGCAGCTGGGATACACCTAAAGCAAACTAGATATGCAATGGAACTGCTAAGGAGATTTGGTTATGAGAATTTGAAACCTAGCCTAACACCTATGGCTGCATGGAAACTAATCTCCAAGGATAAAGGACAAACAATGGAGGATCTTACCCTATACAAAAGTGTCATAGGAGGCCTCCAATATCTGATTCATACTAGGCCAGACTTAACCTACTCTGTGAATAAAGTAAGTCAGTTTCTTCAGCCACCAACTGACACCCATTGGAAGGTACTTAAGAGGGTATTTAGGTATCTAAAAGGCACCTTAAATTATGGACTATCTATACAAAAGATGATAGTCTTCACATTACAGCCTTCACTGATTCTGACTGGACCTCTTGCCCAAATGACAGACGTTCAACAGCTGGATATTATGTGTACATTGGAGACAATTTAGTGTCATGGTGCTCTAAGAAACAACATGTGGTTGCCAGGTCGAGCATAGAAGCCGAATACAGAGCCTTTGCTCACTGTGCTGTAGAAATAACATGGATTCAGTCTTTGTTTGAAGAGTAGAGAATTCCACGGCAATCAATTCCAGTTATCTGGTGTGACAGCTTAAGTGCAAATGCCTTGGCCTCAAATCCTGTATACCATGATCGCACAAAACATATAGAATTGGATGCTCACTTTGTGAGAGATAAAGTGCTTGAGAACCAGTTGAAAATACATTACATTCCCACTTCAGACCAAACAACTGACTTACTGACTAAACCTGTTTCACACTCAATGTTTCAACTACTTAGGGACAGGCTTGGAGTGCTGGAACACACTTGGAATAAGCTACCTGGTGTAACACTACACTTCCTTATTTTCAAGAATGCAACTGAAGGTTGTTAGCCAACTGGTGTAATTAGTTAGTCATTGTTATTAGCTCAATTCTAGAACTTTCTTAGCTACCAAACACTTGTATAAATTCATGCATCTTCTGATGATCAATCAAGCAAGAATTCTGCATTTCATTTCTTCAATTTCTTAGCTATCAACAATATTATTGTCAAATAATCTTGTTCAATGTGAAATTCCAATTAACCAGCTCACATGTTGTCACGAAATGTGTGAATAAAAAGTAGTTTGAGCGATTATAAACAGGTTATAAACATTAGCCAAACATGGGCTAAGCAATATGGCAATCGAGGTACTTCCGTAATGCTTACAGAGAAAGATATCCCATGAAAGGAAAAATTATAAGACAACAATTGAGTCAAACGTATTATAAATGCTAATGTACAATATAATCTCCAATGAAAAAAAGGGAAAGATTATCCATGGTTTCACAACTGACGAACAGGCTTTCTCAACCCTCGGTACGATCTAAGTTAAGATGAGTTCTTTTGTTATTGTTACCTAGATTATTGTACATTATCTTAAAGTACAATGTCAAACTATCTGATGAACTTCAATAATCACTAGTATTAATGTAGGTGATGTACTTCTTCGCTTGAACCAGCAAAGCATTGACACATACTTAAAAATCAGCACCTGCAGGTGATTAAACCATGGATTATGGCGATTGAATCCAAAAAATAGTGAAGAAAGACAAAATGGACAACAAAAACTATATTCCCTTACTAGATGCACATTAAACGAGTCCAAAGAAATTTTCCAGGGATGTAGTGGTGCAAACGTTGGATGCCGATCCTTCAGGCTTGATAGCAGAGATGTGAAGCTGATATTTGATGAATCTCTGTGAAAATTATAATGGTTTCAAAAGATTATTGATGTAAACAAAGCTTGCAAAATGAAGATATCAAAGAAAGAAAAAAATCACAAAGGCTAAAAGGTATGCTAAGTAATCCCTAACAGGTTTCAGTATCTCAGAATGTAACACTAAATATTCATTAGTGAGTGCAATAAGGATGCTATTGCAAGTCTTAAACATAAGTTTGTATTTATAAATCATGGCATTTGTTTAGTATTTGGATACTCATATTAGTTACTGAAGACTATGATAAATATTATGCACTGGACAGTTTATCACGCGAACAGAGACTTCATGGCTCTCTCTTTCGAATACTCAAGAACTAAGCAGAATAAAGATGCATTTATTAAATAGAAAAAGATAAAAATTATATTCCAAAGAAAGTTGATATTTACCGCTAACTGGGTGACAATTTCAGGATTCGTGTCTATATGCCAATCTGGTTCTAGTTGTCTTACGAAAGATGTCCGCCCATTCTCTGTCCCACAGAAAAGAACCTGCAGGTCAATTAATCAGAAATTCAGGGGATCATCTTCGAGTGAAATTTACCATAATTTCCTGACAGTTGAGCTTAATTTGAACTTAAATTGTGAAAATATAGATTGAAAGATTTCTGATAAGGTAGGTCATGGGAAGTGAAGAAAAATATTATATACACTTCATATGAAAGAATATTCAATTTTGACTAGCCAAAATGAATAATTGAACATAACATATGATCAAAGCAATGTAAATTGTTAGTGTGGCATGCTCTGCTAGAGGCAAGCATACCTCATGACAAAAATAGCAACAAGAATACCGATGGAGTAAAGTAGATATGTTTTATAACAAAATGATGACATCTTATTATTACATTCTTATCAAGAAATTGGTAAACGAACTAATTCTCATTTACAGGAGTAAAAAAATAAAAAATAAAAATAAAGCAGGCATATCAAAAAAGTCACATAAAAAGCAATTATTCATAGATTATCGAGTATATGTACTATATAGTCAGTCAAGAATTTTGTACAGTAATCACCTTGTCTTTAACTAAGCCACCAGATGTAAAAACTCCAGCATCTTCCAAAGCTACAAGAACTTTCTCCTGCATGAATATATACAACCCACTAGTGATACTGAAACAATTGCCAAAGTACAGCATGATATTAATTACATCAACCACATATCTGAGTTTCTGGGTTGAAAAAAATAGAAATACGCAAATGATCGTTTATTAGGTATATTTAGAAGTTTTTAAAAAAGAAGGAGCCATTTTTGCATGCAAAGTGAGCTTCATCCTGATCCATCCCAAGCTTATGTTGAATGACAAGTTCATTTAAGTGGAGCAAACTTCAGGCATCCAAAATCTTCAATGCAGCACACGAAGTGGAGACTAACTTGATGCCTCAATCTAGGATACTCACTTCAGATTTTCAATTTTTTGAAGAGAGATGAACGGTGATTTTTTTTTTGCAAAAAGCAATTCTCTAAACAAGTATTTCACATTTACATATATAAGTAATACTCATAAATTGTTTTCTGCTGCATACATATTGATACTTGTTCATTTGTTTTGAGTAGCATTAAAATTCACCATTTATTACTAGTATCTATTCACCTCCCTCTAGACACTAACCTGGACCATAAGTGGATAAAATAAGTATGCAGGAACTTATGATTGGTATTGGGTGGATGATTATTCAAACTTTTAAGAATCTTTGGGAAAGAATGATGGATTTCAAACCAGCTACTGACATACAATACCCAGATTACTGTATTTATGGGACATTTTCATTTTTAAGGTTAAGGCATTAAAGAATAATAGGTGAACTTGCAGATTTAGAGTGTTAAGTGTTGCGAGTATCTTGTTTGGAGGTATAGAAATAGTTTCAAACAGGGGAAAAAAACGGAAGAAGAAAACTAGGCATCCCACCAACAGTCTGGAATCATTTTCCCAAGAGAGGTAATGTGAAGAATTATAGAATGGATTGCTACCTGGCTGCAATGCACTATCTTAAGAAGGCATGGCAGAAACATGAAAGGGAGATCGCCAAGGGTGAAGCAGAAGTTGCAGGGAGATAAAGAGTGAACCGCAATTTTTAAAGCAATAAAATTGATTTTGTGGCATAAAACCAAGAATTTTAAGTCACAAAACCAAGCCTATATAATGCTACTCTCCTTAAAAAAACATCTAAAATTTATTAGTATGTAAGATTCTAAAAAAAAAATTGTCTATAAAACATACCCATATATCCGTGTCCAAATTTTGTAACATTTTTAGTCATATTTCCGTATCCTAAATTTTAAAAGAAAAAATATCCGACTCCTAGATATGTACCGTACCCGACACCCATACCCGAGTCCGAGCAACATAGAAAGACTCTACAGAAACTCAATAATCATATGTCCTATTAACTAAAGAAGCTATTAATGGACTTCAAAAGAATTCCTTTTCCTATTAGGATACAGAATCATAGAGAAGCTACAAAACTCATGCAGTTTAGAATCATAGAAAGCTACCAAAACTCAACATGTGCCAATCAAGTCAACTTATGGCATTCCCAAAAAAACTACAAATTTTACAAGATCTCTTGAAGCTAAGTTACCCCTATTCCTTAAACATATGACATATTATGAAAAAAAATAACTGTTTTTTGTCCTAATCTAAAATTTCAACTGAAGCTATAGCAATTAACCATAAGAATTCCAAACGAGCATGCCAAAAAGATGACAAAATTCCTAAATCTCCCGTGTACATTTTCTTTTTCATGTAGCTTATGTTGTCTATAGCACTTCATGACTCCATAAATACAAGAAAACTGAAATATATGCTGAAACAGGCTTACACACGTCCTTAAACGTCCAATGGACACACGAGAGAGAGAGAGAGAGAGAGAGAGAGATTTATTGGCAAATAATCATTATATGAGAAGAAAAGCAAGCTGAAGCCATATAAAAGACAAAAGACACAATTCATGCAACAAAAAAGAGAACTGACATATTTACTGGCAAAGTTATGTCTAAATGGCATAAAAGTAAAATAAGAGGAAAAAACGCTACAACAGAATAATTGAATACAAAATAGTTGGTGTTTTACTTCACTTTCATCATCCAGCACCCTTTCCATGAGATAAAGATCACAACATTTTGCGATCTCAAGCAGCACCTCTAGCACTGAGGGTCTTACAGTTGCTTGCTTCTGCCATAAAAAATAAAACTAACATCAGACCAAATGATTTCAAAAATGATGATTTTATAAGTCCAAGTGAAACTGGTAAAACCTGCAGCTCCTCTGGGCTGCTTTCCTCAAGGATTACACCTAGCAACTGGCATGTAACCTGTGCCATAGAAGTTGAAAATTTTACTAGACTTAATTCTGATATGGATGATATTCAAAACATTAATGAACTATAAAAAAAAAATTGTATTTATGGTGAGATCTCTAAGTTCAACATATACGTCTCAAAGAGCTTACCTCAGTAAATTCCACAAAATTACTTCAGTATCTATCAATACAATAGAAATTTCATCCAACCAATCTATATTAAAGTTCAGCACCAAATTATGACTAAAGCAAAAAAGACAGAAATTTCCACAGCAGCAGATCATTCTACTGGAACCAGGAGTTTGAATTAAGACTGGAAGATTGTAACTGTCATCCAGAATTTATAGGAAAAAGTATAAGCAATAGACATATATTGTGGCTTATATTGTGGCTTCACTAATTTTTAAATACATTCATTCTAAAATAAAACTTCGTAAATAAATGATTGCACTGAGATAAACAGAGAAAGTAAACAAACTTCTAGAGATATTTTTGTTTTTCTTTTTCGTGTTTTCCGGGGCAGGGGTGTTGGAAGGAATCATGCTTCCAAGTTCCAGCACCTCTGTGAATCGACCAGCTCTTAGTTATCATTCTTCACATGATGACAGCTATCTTACATGCACCATGCATTAAGAAGGCACATGTATATGGGTTTATCTTCTGAGGCTATGATCATTTGTACATCCATGTCTTGTTCTGAGATGAAACCGAGGATTACCAATTACCACTCATGAAAGATGGACAAGTATATAAGAAAATTACCTTCCTCCCTTGATTCAACCTTTGTCTGACTATTTTACCAAGAGTTGGCTGTAGATATAAATAAACTTAATCAAAACCTGAACCATTTGAAGCACCAGGAATACTTTAGAGGAGGAAAATACCTTCACAGGCTGAAAGAGCTCATTCACTGCATTCTGAGTGTTCGAAAATTCTGATGAATTGCTAACCCTGGAAAATGTTACATCTGCAGTTGCACGAGTACTAGCACCAGAACTAGTTGCCCCAGCCGAACTTTTATGTTGCCTTCTTTGAGTCCCACTAGGTAGTGTCAATAGTCTCCAAGTAAAAAAAACCGCAAATGCTAAACAAGCTATAGCCACAATAGTTCGTGAATCCTGCAAAAAGCTCGAAAATCTAAAAACTTTCTCCTTTGGGAAAGCAACCGTTATATTTCTATAATGCCCACCACACAAAATTAACAACAACCAAACATATCTAGTTAGGTTTACTTGTACATGACCATAGAAGAAAGATAAACCGAAAAAAAACCGGAGACAATACGTCATTTATCTATAAGCCACTAACACACACCATTTTTTTGAAAAAAGCACATCAAACACAAAATATAAGTGCAATTTGAACAGATTCCCAAGCGTATAGAAACCCATTCATAAACGAAATGACAACTTTCGACCATAGATATTAGAAACTTGAGAACTCGTTGTTATTCCGCAAGCCAAACCTTTGAATTACACGTTAAAACGCCAAATGTTGTTCACTCAACATTAAAGAGAAACCATATGAAAGTTCTTAAAAATTGTGAATAAATAGCATAAAAGATCAACGAATAACATATAAAACAACTTGCATAACAATTTGCCAAAATAAAAATCTCAACAAACAAAAAATGAAATAAAAAAATAATAATAACAGAGAGCGAATAAAACCAGGTCCGGCAAGAGATTGGAAATCTTGACAGTGAGAAAAGCCCCAACTCGCTTGATCAGATTCAGAAACTCTTCCTTGGAATTATCAGCCATGGCCATTCTTGGAATTCTTCAAAATTATAATTTATTTGGACATAGACAACAGTGCTTCTCTAGATGTATATGAATTTATGATTTGCGAAGGAAAATTTTAAGTCCTGAGATTTTCCAACAGCTCACACCAGAGATTTAAGGTCTTCAATAATACAGATACGGCGGTATGAATTGAACGCCCTCCGGTTTTATGTATATATCTGAAAGTCGGCCTACCCAAATTTATTTCCGTATCACCATCAAATAATATTGAGAAAAATGCTACTTGAATTAACTCTTACAATCATTGTTGACAATTATGATGAACAATTTTGTTGCTGTCAAAATTTAGACAACTGATTTTAAAAATAATTTCTGAAATGAATGAATAAGATTTTATCAATGTGAGTTATCGATCAAGATTATAAAACAAAAATATTGTACAAACAGCATGATTGATGGTAGTTTATATCAATTAGGTTACTATGATACTATCTAGTACATTTTATTAGAGGCGTCAAGACGTACGGATGGGTCAGACCCGTGAAAATCAGTCTACATTGACCCAGGACTGCAGGTCGACCCTGACCCAAGCAGGCGGTTCAAAGGTTAAGGAGATGTGACCCGCAGATTTCTCGGGTTGCACCTTCACAGGCAGCGATTAACCCGCTAGTCCGTGAAAAAAAAAACAAAATTTAAAAAAAAATTGAAAAAAATGGGGTGGGGGAGGAGCCAATCTAGTTGGGATGTACTTAAATTATAATAAAAATAGGTGCCTACATAATTGGGATGTACTTATATTATAAATATTT
>CAIGRM010043581.1:0-10294 GCA_903798335.1 Fraxinus albicans
TTTGTGGTTGAAAATGAAGGAAAAGTTATTAATGTGATGGAAAATATTATTTTATTGATGAATGTGTGGTTAAAAATTAGTAGAAGAATGAGAATGAAAAAAAGAATGGTTACCAAACAGTGCCTTAGTAAATTCTTTTTTTTTCCCTTCACGTCATAACCTATAAAACATTACATTTCACACCGAGGTGAATAAAATAATGGACGCCCACCACTGTGAGTGTGGGGCGTGGGGTCGGGTACACGGCGTTTTAGGAAAACCCATTTTCCATTCAAAGAACGAAATAATAAACTGGGAAGACTTCTTTCCCATTCGACCATCTCTCATTGCATAGACAAACATCGTATTGAAATTGATTTGCTCTTCTCAATCAATCACAATCTAATTTCTCCCGTTCCATTTCAAAACATTACAACAAATTAATCCGTTTTTATTCGGGAATTTAGCTTCTCGGAGTAGTACCTGGAGTGTGGAATGATCGATTAACTTGCTCGATTTAATTGAAACTACAGTTTTGTTGGAGTATGGAATGTTTGAGTAATTGCTGAAATGGAGAGCGGTATACCGGGTAGACTCGATGGGTCCGAGATTCACGGGTTTCGTACCATGGCAGGTATAACACAGATACGAGTAAATCTATTTAGAAGACACACGTCTTTCCTTGTGTATATTTGGTAATTTATTTTATGAAGTTTTAATCGTTTTGAGTATTTTCTGTCGCCAGGTCAACTTCCAATGGGCGTTGTCGGTTTTACTGTTTATCATCTCGCAATAATTTAGCACTAAGATTTGATATAGGAAGAAAGTATATGATTAATTCTTCTTTTACTTTAGATTGTTTTTGTTGAAAATATAAATTAAATAAATAAGTTTGACTCGTAGTCATATCTTCAAGTTTTGCCGCCACCAATTTATGAAAAGTACAGGATAAGTAAGCAAGCAATACACAATTTATTAGAACTTAATGCAAGAAAAAATAATACTTGACAGACCAACTATTGCAAAATGCCAAAATATACGGCATTTGTGCGTGCAGACCAGGGCACTCAGGTTGACTAATGACTATGATGGATTGGGTTAAAGCAATGTCAAATTGTATTGAGTTAATATGTATGTCCTATGAAATGTAGAGTCAACAGCATTCAAGTGAGTTGCAATATACTATTTGGACTGCCTTTGACATTATTAGCATGTTTGAGCCACATTTTCTGCAAAAAATGCATCCTGGAATAGTGATTTGACGAGAATTTTTGGTTAAAAAATACGAAAATATTTTGGGTTTGTGTGTAAAATTACTTTATTGAAGAATGCGTGGTTGAAAATAAGAGGGAGAAAAATGTATTTTGGAAATAATGGGGACCAAACGAGGGCTATAATTTTGAAATAAATTTTTATAATCTATCTTGAAACATGTTGACCGGAGTGTTACCAAGGCATAATGTCTCTATTTATTGATTGATTCATACTTGTATGCGCTTATTTGTGTTACTATATGCTTTTTAATGATAAAATAAAGGCGTTCCATATTCTTGTTCATTTTAATATTTTTTGAAGTTTTAATTTCCGATCCTTATTGCATTGATAGATTTGGACATGGGTGATATAATGGAGGAAGCCAAGACCAGATGGCTCAGACCAAATGAGATTCATGCGATTTTGTGTAATTACAAGTATTTCACCATTAATGTCAAGCCCGTGAATTTGCCAAAAAGTAATACATTTGTATGTTTATGTTTTTCCATACCTTTTTTGATTTATTAAAACAAAATTTATTTGAAGGGTTCCATTCTTGCATCTAAAGAGGCAACTATGTATGTATTTGGGATGAAGCGGGTTAGGAAAATTTATGGTAGGTTCTAATTTATAGCTTATCATTATTTTATTGCAATGAAATAGGTGGCACAATTGTATTGTTTGACCGTAAGAAGCTGCGGAATTTTCGGAAAGATGGCCATAACTGGAAGAAGAAAAAGGATGGACGAACTGTTAAAGAAGCTCATGAACACTTGAAAGTAAGGGCTTCCTACCCTTGAATGTGTTATATGTGCCAAAAGATTATGTGTATGTTATGTTGGTATGTTGGTTACTTCTTTTTTGGTATATCTTATGTGTACCGATAATTTTGGATAAAAATGAATCCTCTTGGCTTCAACTTGAACTCAAATATACTCGTGTATATTATCTTTTGCCAATTCAATTAGTTTGTGACATCTACAAATGTTGAAGCTCATTTGTATTAGGGATTCCATCAATTTGCAACCGGGAAATCTTCTCCATGTTTTTAACATATACAGGGCCCATGGTGCTTTTTATCCCTATGGAAATGGAAATGGTAACCCTGGCATGTTGGATGGGTGACCCAAATGAAGTAATTGAATCTCCTGGAGGATCATGGCTTGAATGAAAAGATGGCAAGAGGAATGGAAATTATCAGAAGACGATTGAAATCAGTTTTCCCTGGATTTAACTTTACTTCATTGGGTGATGACTTGGAGCCATAGAGCAATTCGTTTATTCCTTATTTGCAATCTCACGCAGTTTGTTAAAGACGGGGTGATTTTATAGAAAACTGCACTTCATGGACTTTCTGTCATTTGTTCTCTAATTTCTGGCCAAAACTCTTGACCCCCTTTCCTCCTTCACCGAAAAACGTAGAATTACTCTTAGGAATGGTTAGGGGTATTCTAAAAAGATTTACTTCATATACTTGCCGTCATCTTTCCATGGACCTTGGTCCTTTTTACCAACTATAGCTCCATTCTTGTTTTTGCATCTTGGGATAGATTAGGAATACGTCAACAAGATTTGATTTCTAACCATCTGTCTTTCCGTAGTTTCTGCAAGAATTTCACACAAGGGACTATTGATTTTCTCTTCCTTTGAGTTTTCACTGCTGTGTTTTGTATTCTCCGCTGTTGTCTTTGATAAATCTTGCTTACATTGCTAAGACAGACATTAAAGTCATATCATTTTTCTTTTGGGGGGCGAGGGGGTGCATTTTTTTTTAATGCATTGGGGTGGGGCCCGCACTGTACAGGCCCCTGTGAAAAAACTGCCCTGTACGCAGGGCTTAATCCATTTTTCTTTCCCACTGAGCTGACTTCACACTTGTTGATTTTAGAAATTTTCATCAACCGGATCTACAGTACAAGTTACCATTAATTTTGGTTGTCATATAGGTTGGTAACGACGAAAGGATTCATGTATACTATGCACACGGAGAAGATAACCTGACTTTTGTTCGCAGATGTTACTGGCTACTCGACAAGTATGAAATTCTAAACCTTGTGAAATCTAAGTCTTGGCCTGATCTTTATGTTTTTTGCTTATTGCTTCTACATTAACCATTACAAACACCTTTATGCACTATTGCCGAACATGAGAAGCCTGATCATATAAAACTTTAATTTCGCCAATAATTATTTTGCAGGTCACTCGAACATATTGTCCTTGTTCATTATCGTGAAACTCAAGAGGTTTGCTTCTTACTGACTGCAATTTAATTCTTTGTGTATTATAATCTTCATATATGTTACCGTGCTGATATATGGAATAATGCTTTTGGAAAGACAACACGTCTCTATGAATTGGCGATCCTATTCTGGTTGTAAAAACGAATTTGTAGAGAATAATACAAATAGTGGAGCTTAGATATGCTTATTCATGTGCAGAAAGAACTTGCATACTCACTGAAGTTCATTCGTTTGGTTTCAACTATCAAATTCTCTAAATATTAGCTCTAAAGCCGCATAGTCATGTAGCGTAAAAAGGCAATACCAGGCCACTTGCATTTGCCACCTTTACTTTTCTTGCTGATTGCTTATACTTGAAGTCTCTACTTATCATAAATGAAATTGTTGAGTCGTATATGGGTGAACTTCTTGCCTTCTCATAATAATTGTTCTTATTTGTGTGGCTTGGACTGCTTTAGATGTGCCTTTTGCTTTCTTTGGACCTCGTGCCTTTTTTATGCATATATGTACCCTCGGCCGACAAATATTTAGTTGCTACTGAGATTAGCTGCATGGAAATTTATTTCTTTTCTTTGACAGATCCGAGACCATAGGTTGTATGTGAATACCTCAAGGTCGTGATAAATGGTTAGGGGCTTTGGTTTTTGAGCATTATATATATTTCACTCACTCGAAATCTCATTTCCAAATATTTCTAATCTGGATGAAACTTGGCTTATGATTAACTCATCATACAGTTTCAGGGTTCTCCAGCCACACCTGTGAATACCAATTCTTCATCCGTCTCTGACCCATCTGCTCTTTGGCCTTTAGAAGAATCTGATTCCACAGTTGATCGGGCATATGACAGCAGACCACAATCAGGTGAAATTAAAATATAGACGATGATATCATCTTTTACCGTTCGAATGAAAATATTTGGTCCATGTATAAAATCATTTTCTTACACATTGTACCGTAGAGTTTCCAAATAAAATAAAATAAATTTATATATGTAGGACCTCGAGGTCTTTGACATGATTTCTTCCTTGAATATGGCTAATGTTGAAGTACTTGTTTCCCAATTATTTTCCAGTGAATAATGAGAGTATGACTACAGAAAATCATGAACAGAGACTTCATGAGATAAATACACTTGAATGGGATGAGCTTCTGGTGTCAATTGATCCAAATAAGCCAATTTCACCTCAAGAAGGTGATGAACTTGATATTTTTAAGTGTTTGCATTTGTAATATAAGGTTCTAATGGACATGCTGACCATTTACTTTATTCGTGCAATTTTCTGGTTACAGGGAAAACTTCAGACTTTGATTTACAGAATCAATATCAAATGAGCAGTTTCAAAACTAATGTAAGCGAACTGTTGAATTTAATGTGTATTTCATATTCTGAATACATCCTTGTTTTCTCGTGTGTAAAGCTACTGAAGGAAGTCCTTCCAATTTTGCATTTTTTTTGGGTGTGGGTATGAGAATTACTCTTGCAGGCATTTACTATTGAATACATACGCATTTTATCATCGAAGACTAGACCATATCCTTATAATAAACCTGTCCTGGTGCTCTAAAACTAAGCATAAACGGGTAATGAATTGCCATAAAGAAATCTTTCCATCCAATTTTTGCCTTTTCTGATTAATGGTGTATGAAAGTGAATGTCCTTTTGGTTAGTGTACCTTTTTCTTGGGATCGTATACAGTTGTGAAAAGTTCCTTTGTCATAGAATATTGTAGTATGTGTGGAACTTTTATTACAACCTCTGCATAGAGGCTTTGATTTTGCACATTCTTGATTTGGTTTTTGTTTTTTGTTCCTTTATCTTTGCTTGAAGTTGACTGATGCATAGATCCACATGTGCATCTTCATTTGCGCGGTTAATTCAGTTTCTGGTATTTTCATGTTGCTGTTTCATATGCTTTCAATGTGAACAAATTCGGATGTGAATGGAAATTTTGGACGAGCTGCCTTCTCATTTTTTAATTTAATTATTTTGCTCTTTTCATATCAATCATGTCACTAAATTGTTAAATTGCTCATATCTCTTTGATCAATTTGAAGATAGAACATTGTGACATTTTTGTCAATTGAAAATTTGCAAGGTTTTCTCTATGACAATGCCTAATTTTCTAAAAGTTATACCCAGAAAGTTCTAACAATCTTTATGGGCATGACTGAAAGTAATTCAATTAGGTCAATATTTTTCAATAATATATCCTATTAGACAATGGGAGTGAAGTGATTGTGAATTTGCAGAATACAGTTCCTGGACTGAAGTCAGTGGGTGGACGTGATTCTTTAGATAATCTGAGCCAAAATGCTTTGCAAACACAGGATAGTTTTGGAAGGTGGATAAACTATATAATTGCTGATTCCCCAGGATCAGTAGATGATCGAACTCTGGAATCTTCAACTTCAGCTGGTTATCAGCCCTTCACTCCTCCCACGTATGATAACCATGGCTCGTCTGTTTTGGGGCAAATATTAAACATAACAGATGTCTCACCTGCGTGGGGTCTTTCAAATGAAGAAACAAAGGTTCTTTTGTGACACTTTTACCTCGTACTATTTGCATGAAAGTAATAAACTGGTATACATGTTGATGTTACTCTTTGAGAATAAAGCGAGACACATTTTTTTCCCTCGAAAAAAGATACTAATCTTTTCATAATAGACATTCCTTATATTTCAGAATAATGTCTAGTGCATGTTTCTGTCTATATTTAAGATTTGATCAGTTCAAACTTTTGAACCCAAAAAATATGATTTTGGAAGGCAGTGTTTGATATTTTTTTTATTATCACATCACTGTATCTCTTTTGTATGTTTATGATACGTAACTAGACAATTATTATAGATAGAATAACGATCATTATTGTGCAGATCTTAGTGGTTGGGTTTTTCCATGAAGGACAAGTACCCATCCCTGAGTCCAATTTATTCCTTGTCTGTGGAGATTCTATGGTCCCTGCAGTAGCTGTTCAATCTGGAGTGTTTCGTTGTTCAATTTCGCCTCAATCTCCTGGATCAGTGAATCTGTACTTGAGTTTTGATGGCCACACACCAATTAGCCAAGTTTTGACCTTTGAGTTTCGTGCTCCTTTGGTGAAGATGACTCCTCCAGAAAATAATTCTGATTGGGAAAAATCTCTATTTCAGACGAGGCTGGCTTATTTGCTGTTTTCATCATCCAAGAGCCTGAATATCGTTTCCAGTAGAGTATCACAAAATGCCTTAAAAGAAGCCAAAGATTTTGCTCAGAAAATGTATATTCTCTCTGATAGTTGGAAATATTTGATGGAATCAATTAAAAACACCAAAATGCCTTTCCCTCAGGCAAAAGATAGCTTGTTTGAGTTGACCTTGCAGAATAGACTACAAGAATGGTTGATAGAAAATGTATTAGCAGGGAGCAAAATTTCTGAACGTGATGAACAGGGCCAAGGTGTAATTCATTTATGTGCCATTCTAGGTTATACATGGGCTGTTTATCCGTTTTCATGGTCCAGCCTGTCGTTGGATTATCGAGACAAATTCGGATGGACAGCTCTTCATTGGGCTGCATATTATGGAAGGTACAGTTATGTTCTCTACATGAAATGGTAGAATGTATTCTTCCAGTTTCCGTTTTCCGTCTATATATTCCTCTCCTTGAGTACGCTTATTATTGAGCATTTGTTTGCATATGTTTGTGAGTGGTAAGATAATTATCCAAAATTAGACTTTGTAATGATGTTATATGTGAGATACTGTAGTAACAATATTGTAGGAATATTGTTGAAAAATTTTAGTTTTCTATTTGAGTGTTCACAGCCGTGGACTTTTTTCAAAGTTCTCGAAAACGAACAAGAGACTTTGACAATAACAAATCGTATTTTGATAGTGAAAAAAAGCATGCATGAATTGAATTGCGTGAAACCTTCCCACGAAGAATAACAATATTGTAGGAATATTGTTGAAAAATTTTAGTTTTCTATTTGAGTGTTCACAGCCGTGGACTTTTTTCAAAGTTCTCGAAAACATTATATTTTGCATGTTTGGCTTAGCTTATAAAAAGTAAAGCTTATAAGTAAACTAAAGCTTTATAACTAAACTAAATATGTTTGGCTAGCATAAAAAGTTATTTTATTCTTATTTATAAGTAAAAATGTTACTTAATTTGTCAGCAATGTGGGGATTACCGTCAAAATAGTAACTTATTTCCAACTTTGACTGACTAAACAACTTATTTACCCTTGCTCTGAATGAAAAGAAATGACTTATTTCCTGCCAGACTTACTTTTTTTTTATTTATAAGTAATTTTTTAATATTAGCCAAACATTTCCTTGTGTCTGATTGAGTATAATTATTTTCAGGGAGAAAATGGTGGCAACCCTTTTATCTGCTGGGGCAAAACCAAACTTAGTCACGGATCCAACACCACAAAACCCTGGTGGATGCACTGCTGCCGATCTTGCTTCTAAAAATGGTCATGATGGATTAGCAGCTTATCTTGCTGAAAAGGGCTTAGTTGCACATTTTAAGGATATGACATTGGCTGGAAATGTCAGTGGATCGCTGCAAACCACAACAAATGATTCAGTGAGCTCTGAAAATTTCACGGAGGAGTTGTATCTGAAGGATACTCTGGCAGCTTACAGGACAGCTGCTGATGCAGCTGCACGTATTCATGCTGCATTTAGAGAGCACTCATTCAAACTTCGGACGAAGGAAGTTCAATCATCCAATTCGGAGATTGAAGCACGCAATATAGTTGCAGCAATGAAGATCCAGCACGCTTTCCGCAACTTTGACACACGTAAAAAGATCAAAGCTGCTGCACAAATCCAATATAGATTCCGTACTTGGAAGATACGGAAGGATTTCATTAACATGCGTCGCCAGGCAACCAGAATTCAAGTGAGTCCTACTTGCTGTTTTCTCATCATTTTGATATGGGAAAGTTGCACTTTTTAGTTATCTGTCCTCAATCATTCATTATAGTTGTACAAAAGTCTCCGATGACGAAAATTGTCCTAATCTCTATTAAATTGTCACATGATCCCCACGTCCCCATTGATGAACCTAGGTTTCTTTCTCAACTTGGAGGTGCCCAAATTTTGAAGTGGGATATTTTTTCACTATGACCATGTGATGATTTAACAAAGATTTTGATGGTTCCCGCCATTGGAGACTGATAGTTCGACCGTAACGAAAGAATGAGGATGGACTCACATCTTTTGAAGATTTGGTGACCAACTTGCTATTCAGACAGTAATTAGGGGACAAATTATGCAATTTTTTCTGTCGTTATATTATGCTCAAGTTCGTTGGTATATGCTTAGGATGTTGAGTTTCTTGATTGGCACCTAGTAATACTCGGAATGACTAGAAAACTGAAAAAAAAATGCTATTTTCCTTTGCATATGCTACCTAATATGTATTATCAGGATGTTCCGTCACTCTGGTATTCCTAGCCACTGATTTTATGTGCAACTCGTACTTGATGATGTCTGCAAAATGCGATTGATACTATAAGCATTTTTCTACTGGATAGCATTTGATGTAATTCTTCTATAATGCAGGCTGTTTTCCGGGGTTTCCAAGTCCGGAGGCAGTACCGTAAGATTATTTGGTCAGTCGGAATCGTTGAAAAAGCAATATTACGTTGGCGTCTAAAAAGAAAGGGCTTCCGGGGGCTTCAGGTTCAAGCTGATGCTGCCCCCAATGATCAGACTCAAGATAGTGATGCAGAGGAGGACTTCTTCAAAGCCAGCAGAAAACAAGCTGAGGAACGCATTGAGAGATCTGTAGTACGAGTACAGGCAATGTTTCGTTCAAAGCAAGCACAAGAAGAATATCGTAGGATGAAATTGGCACATAATGAAGCAAAGGTGATAACTTTTCTTTTATACTTATGTGAAATTTGCAACTGCGTTCTTCAAACTTCCAAAACTTTAGCATACGAGTCGCCAATCAATTTTTCTAGCATTTAGGTCCTCAAACTTTCATCTCCACTGTACTTTGGTCCCCACTAAATGGAAATGGTCAAATTTTCCGTCACAGATTACTTTGCCCTGACTTAATAAAACAGACGGTTTCCATCTAGGGAAGATAAACATACTTCAGAAATGAAAGTTCGGAGACTGATCAGGAATTTATGTGCTTTATTTGTGAAAGTTCGATACCATGGCAATTTTTTGTTGCTATATTATAATCCTAACTTGCATTATTGACTGATAATTGTTATGTTGCAGCTCGAATATGAAGGACTTCTTGATCCTGACACAGACATGGGATAAACTTTTATCTGCAAAGACAATGGAAGTGTTGGAACAAGTGGAGGTTTGTGTTACTGACAAAATGTGTGTACATTTTGTAAATTCCGAGATTGAGGAGTTCAATTTTTGTTTTAGCCCCTGTTTACATGTTCTACAAAAATGTGTTACAGGACGTTTTATTTGTCTGTGGTTATTAAACTTATTTGGTTTTAAACTTATGAGGTATGTATTACTTATTTTTAGGAATTACTTTTGAAATAAGTAATCCACTAATTCTTAACATTGATAGACAAAATAATATTTATTTTAAAATATATTTTGCAAATTTATGTGTAAAAAATAAATGTCACGTGGAAGCTTAACGTGCTTCACAGCCTGTCGACGGAATATGTTAGTTGGGGCATCACAGTGCTACGTATATGATAGAATAGGGACGTAAATGCAAATAAAATTGAATGAGAATCAATTTCTACCCAATTTAATAAAAGGGAAGATTATCTATTCAAGAGAATAAGTTTAACCTATTTCAAAAATGAGAAAATAAGTTTGAAATTTTCAAAATC